>JAECUM010001477.1:0-23549 GCA_016617855.1 Megalonaias nervosa
CCATAAATTTGCAATCCTATCATGGACTGTTGTAATGAAGCTTTATAAAGTGAGTGGTGACATTACGAAAACCCCTCCTTCTAAAAATAGATGCACTCACGTCTGTGTTGATTCGGTTGGATAGAGGGTTTAGTTCATATACCGACTATAAATGAGCCATGTCTGTAGTTTTATGCATTTTAGTGTGTTATGTATGAATAGTTAACGGTAATGTTTTAACCGCAACAAAGAAATGATGACACTTGCGCATTTGCCCTCATGTACATGGTACAGGGGTTGTGTCAAATGCATTTAGAAATCTTTGAAAGTGCCATTATTGTGAACTTTTAAAAAGTATTTAAAACAAAAAAATACAAAAATATTTTAAAAAATTGATTAAGGGTAGTTGTTTAAGCATTTTTACCAACTTTCAATTACAATAATGTAACCTAGTTACTCAGTTAAATTTTGTTACAATGCAGTTTCCATTATTCTCTAATTTTAGAGTCATATGGCCAAAGTAACTAAGCAAATTTTCTACTAGAAAATAAAGTATTGCTTAAATCTAGTGTTAAATGCAAATATGAATTCAAATAAGAGAACACACATTGTATCATATATATATATATATATATATATATATATATATATATATATATATATATATATTGCATTTCTTGCTTCGTGTCCACTTCTCCCTGTTGAGCTCTCACTTCTCCCTGTTCTGCCCAAAAGAAGAAGTCACTTCTCCCTAAAATTCAAGTCTAGCTTGATCGCTGTATGTGTATATATATATATATATATATATATATATCGCATTTCTTGCTTTGGTCTCACTTCTCCCTGTTTAGCTTCCACTTCTCCCTGTTTAGCTCCCACTTCTCCCTGTTCTGTCCAAAAGGAGAAGTCACTTCTCCCTAAAATTTAAGTCTAGCTTGACCCCTGAGTAATGCAAAACCATTAAATACTGGCCTGTAGCTCACATTCTCTCTCTCTCTCTCTCTCTCTCTCTCTCTCTGAGAGTATTACCATACAATTAATGATTAGCAATAATTTAATGGGGGTTTGTCAGGATGGTGGCTCCAAGGTATTCCTTGAAAAATATAACTCTAACATCAGCAATAATTATTTTGTAAATTACCAGGTCACAATCATGATCTGTTAAGATCTATTTTCTTTGAAATATTTTTGGCTGATTGCAAGTTTTGATCATCATTGAAAATCTTACAACTCTTGACTTTTGTCATCTTTGATTCATAATCAACAAAAAAGATTTATGTACATGCCAGTGCTTTCATTAACAGTGACTCTGGCCTATCAGTTATATCTACAGCAGTTAAACTCTGAAATATATCTTAAAATGGACGCCATTTGCATACATGTGTACTCTAGTGTTGTAAACTCACACCTCAATGTATATCAGGCTCAACTGGCAGCAAAGTTCCAATACCTCGCTAGATTTTTAATGAGACTTGTTGTTCTCAACTGATGTTTGATACCATATGTAACCAAAAATAAATAAACCACCATATGTGACAACAGAAGACTGAAACTAGTGACTGTGATAATACTACTGTATGCAAAAATATTACATTAAAAATATGTTTATGCACTGCTGAATATTACAAAACAAAATATCTAGATTAAGTAGACTGGCAGCTTAGCAAAACATTAGAAGATATATTAAAATATCTTAAAACATCTAGAGCTTTAAAGGAAATTTGTTAAAAACTGTTTCAAGTCATAGAATAAAGAATTAATTATGTCATTTAAATAAATCACAAACATAATTTATCCAATACTAGTGAATGCAATTTTCATTATATATATATATATATATATATATATATATATATAGATATATATAGATATATATATAGTGGTAAGACAACCAGCTACTTTGTATGGGTTGCTGTTAAAATGACCATTAGCTTTGTAGGCTATATGTTTGAATACTTGCATAAATTTGCCAGAAAAGTTATACCTATGACATGCCATGCATGGGCAAGGCAGAAAAGTAAGGAAGATTTATTTTTATTTGAATTTGTGCATAAATGAAATAGAATTTAAAGTTGACTGTCACTCACATCTGACAGTATCTGTGTATTGGGGAGATCTTTTCTGAACCATCTGCAGTATTTCAAAAGTGACAATATTGCAGAAGCATCAAGGTCATCAGGCATCTTTACTGTTTTGTCTTGGCCTTTTGGCATGAATATCTTGGCAACATGATAGCAGTCAGTAGGCCACTTGCTTATGTCAGCATTTTTCCAGTTTATGCTGGGGTTATGGGGATCATCATGAACAGCAAGAATCTGCTGGAGCCATTTGTCACATATTCTATTTGAGCAGTTTATGGACCAATTTCCATGTCTTCGTCCAGTCAGTTTGATATCCTTTGATGAGCAAGAGCCACAATGATTACCAATAGATGAAGCACAAGGGATGCTGGAGACTTTTAGTGTGATGTCACCATGCAGTTTTGTAACCTCGTTATCGATGTAATTATGCAGGGCTTCCTTCATGATAATCAAGGACTGGCTGCATCTAAGCCAGTTCTTGTACTGTCCATCACTGAATCTGGTTGGTATACTCATGGCTTGAGAGTTCCTGAAAGAACAGTAAGAAAATCATATGTGCTACATCTGAGTTGGACACTGTATTCTGTCCTACAAGCTTTTCCAAGGATTCAGATCCAGTGAAGCAAGTCCCTTCAATGCCATTTATATAAGCCTATATATATTTATATATGTGATTACTAGTGCTTCCCAGATAGTATGCAGTTCTGAATAATGATGGGGGGTGGGGGTGTAAGAAAAACCTAGAACTAAATTCATGTGCAATAAATTCAACAGAAATAACAAAAAGATTTAAGCAATCTATGATGATGCCCAGGGTCCAATTTAAGTTGTACCTTTGCACCTGAGACCCTTAGTTTTCACCTTTGTTTCCCTCCAAGGTGCCCATGGGTCACATAAAAAAGACCCAAGAAAACAAAGATAAAAAACCATAGGGACAAGCCATCCACAAAATTTGAGCCAGGTATGTGACATTAAAATATGTAATTGTGCAGAAGCAATTGTTCTTTTTTCAGTGACCCTGATTTTTAACTCTGACCCTAATATCAATAGTCCTTCTTTTCCAAAATGCAAATCATCCATGAAGTTTGGTCGAGGTATGCAATGTAGAACTAATATTATTGTGCAGAAACTATTTGTTATTCTTTCAGTTACAGTGACCTTGAACTTTCAACAAAAAGCTTTGATGGATAATTAAAATTATTGTACAGAAATTATTTTTCTTCTTTTAGTCTGTGTGAACTTGACCTCTTACCTTTTCATTCTGAATCAATAAGATTCTTCCTTACACCAAGTGCAAGACATCCACAGAGTTTAGAAACTGTGGATGGTGCAGAAGTGAAGTTATTGGTGTGACCTTAACCTTTGACCTTTCAACCCAAAATTGGGAGGGTTCTTCCTTACTACAAATGCAAGTTATCCACATAGCTTAGTAACTGTATATAATGTTGAGTACAAGTTATTTAGATGAAATTGCACCCACCCCCCTTTCAATCAGTTACTGTGACCCTGATATTTGAGCTTTGGGAGACCAAAATCAATATCTCTCTTCTTTATCCCAAGTTTGGTAACTGTATGTGGTGCAACACTGGAGCTTTTTGCAGAAACTCAATTGGTAACAAATGGAATGACCTAATGCAATGTCTATTTAAATTGCACACCCCACTCCATCCCCCATTCTTTCAGTTACTGTGACCCTGATATTTAAGCTTTGGGAGTCCAAAATCAATATTTCTTTTCTTTATCCCAAGTGTAAGCCATCCACACAGTTTGGTAACTGTAAGTGGTGTAACACTGAAGCTATCTGCAGCAACTCAGTTTGTAACAAATGGATTAACAGATGGACAGCATGGTGTTATGTCTATTTAAACTGTATTGTTTGTGAGTTTTTTCTCAAAGATTATCTGTTATTTATGATTGCATTTTGAACTTGACCTTGTCCAAAATCAAGTTCATTGTGTATCTGACCAGTAACTTTTATTTTGTAAGCAAATCATAGTTATTATTTCTCTATGAGTGTGGGTTAAATATTATGATCAGTATCAATGGGAACAAACATGTTTATCTTAATATGAGTGAATCTAAGACACTGGAATTAACCCATGATAAATTTGGTTCACATGATGTTTCCAATGTTCTTAATTACAATTTTAGTAACAGACCTTGTCTTGCCGATGACTTACAGTATTTTAGAAATGAACTTTTGACCCTCATACTGGATCTATTTTTGTGTCTTAGCTTTTGTTGTTGTTGTTGTTGTAGGGTTTAATGCCATTTTTCAGCACAAGATAGGCTATACATGGCAGCCAGTATTAATGGTGGAGGAAGAACCCGGAAAAACCCTGGAAAGAACCGCTGACCCACGAGAAGCTACTGGCAAGCTTACTCACATACCCACATTCGCCGAATCTGAGACTCGAACCGACACAGAGAGAAGTGAGATGGCAGCGATCCGTAATGGTGAGCACTTTAGACCATTCGGCCACTCTTAGCTCTCATGTTTACCAGAGAAAAATACTCATTCATGCTTTAACATGTATAGTAGAATCATTCCTATTGTTGTGTTCAGTATTTTGATTTGGGTGGAAATATTTATTCAGATAATTATTCACAAGAAAAATACAAAGTGCTCATCTATAGTTTTCTTGGATTAATTTGCAATCACAGAATGAAATGAGACAAAAACATTTTTAGATGATAATATTGTGACACATCAAAAGACTGTTACCACATCATCACACCACTTGCACATTACCATGTTTAAGACTACAGACACATCAACATATTCAATATTGGAACTTATTTGGAATACCACTTGAAATTCAGTCGGAATTTTATACATTTGGACTTCTCAAAAAAACTGTTAACTTAAAACTATTTGGGATTTATTTAATGATACTGTAAGTTCTTTAAATTTTCACTCTGTATTCCAGGGAAGTAAATTATTTGTTAAAATTTTACAAAACTTGTTGTTTTTTCCTCTTTTCTGTTACTTAGTTAAAAATGATAAGAGTCCAAACAATAGCAACATAACATGATCCGTGTGATAACGAAAACTCACAAGCGTTACCACCGACAGGTTACATAATTTTGGTCACTGAGTGAACTTGACCTTTCACATTCTGAACCTAAAATCAATTTACTTTTTCCTACCTCAAGTGCAAGCTATCCACAATGTTGAATCCTGATATTTCATAGAAAAGTAATTCTATTGTGCACAAGCCATTTTCCTGTTTTCAGTAGCCTCGACCTGTGATCTTCTGTCCCTGAAATTTAAAGTTATTGTGCGGAAATCATTTTTCTTTCTTCAGTCACAGTGACTGATAGATTTGAACTTTTGACTCCCAAATCACTAGAGTTCTTACCCCCTCTCACCCCAGTACAAGTCAGTCAGAACTCTAGTCCATGTCTTTGATACAGACATAATGTCATTGTGCAGAAACCATTTTTCTATTTTCAGTGGCCTTGACCTCTGATCTTCTGATCTTGAAATTTAAACTTATTGTGCAGAAATCATTTTTCTTTCTTCAGTCACAATAACCAGAAGATTTAAACTTTTGATACCCAAATCACCTGAGTTCTTACCCCCTCCCACACCAGTACAAGTCAGTCACAAAGTCTAGTCCATGTCTTTGATGTAGACATAATGTCATTGTGAAGAAACCATTTTTATATTTTCAGTAGCCTTGACCTTTGTTCTGATCCTGAAATTTAAAGTTATTGTGCAGAAATCATTTTTCTTCAGTCACAATAACCAGAAGATTTAAATTTTTGATACCCAAATCACTTGAGTTCTTAGCCCCTATCACCCCAGTACAAGTCAGTCACAAAGTCTAGTCCATGTCTTTGATGTAGACATAATAATGTCATTGTGCAGAAACCATTTTTATTTTTTCAGTGACATTGAACTGTGAACATGTGACCTCAAATTATTTAAGACCACAAAAGAAAGAATAATTAATGTAAACTGTACAGTCTCTGCATGTAAATGAATTAAGCCTTGTTCCCAATGCAGTAGATAAAATGTGGAAAAACAAATGTACACTTGTTAGATAAATTGATACAACTTAAAACCTCTGATCCTTTCAGAATTCTTCTTTTCTTATGACTCTTATTATATAAGACCAGGAGGAAATAGGACAACTAAACATTAGGCACATTTAACAATTTCCATTTTTGAAACATTTACTTGGAAGTAAAATGTTCTACATTTGACTGCAAGGTGTGTAACACATACATACATACATATATATATATATATATATATATATATATATATATATATATATATATATAAATCTTGACTTTACTTACAGATGGCTTGAATGGACAAGTCTAAAATATATATCCTGTTTTCATTGGGGAAACTCCTGCCTTTAGTTAGAGATGGCTTGAATGGACAAGTCTAAATATAAGCTTGAATGGACATGTGTAAATATCGGCTTGAATGACAAGCCTAAAAATATATAAATATGTACCTTATTTCAATGGGGATACTCCTGACTTAAGTTACATATGGCTTGAATGTACCAGTCTAAATATTATCCCTTATTTCATTGGGGAAACTCCTGATTTTATTTATAAATGGCTTGAATGGACAAGTCAAAATTTATATTGCTTATTTCATTGTGGAAACTCCTGCCTTAGTTAGAGATGGCTTGAATGGACAAGTCTAAATATAGGCTTCAATGGACAAGTCTAAATATAGGCTTGAATGGACAAGTCTAAATATATCTCCCTTATTTCATTAGGTAAACTCCTCACTTTGGTTACAGTTGGCTTGAATGGACAAGTCTAAATTTGCAAAGTGCAATTGATATAGCATAATACATGTACTGTCTATTATCCAGTGTTATCTATTTATCTTTCAATGGTTACATTGGTTTCAAAATTTCAGCTGAGGTGACTTCTCTCTTATGTCTAAATATGGCAAAATCACTTGGAAATGGGGAGAATTTAGTCTAAAGTCCAGTTTTGTAATGGCAAAATAAATTACTTGTGCTTTTTCATTCACATCATTAAGTTCTCTCAAATATGATTTGCTAAGTACAATGAGGTGGTATTATGCCAAATACGGTATATAGTGCAGAATATTCAATCACCAATCTGTTGATGTATTAGCATAACCTTGTCAATTATTCATAAATATCCATGGATCATAAATAGGTCATGAATGTTTAAAAACAAGGTTCTAAATAGACAGACAACACCATACCTAAAGTTAACTGTTTTTAGCTACCAATACGCATAATTTATGCAAGATATAACAACGCTTTAAAACTTTATAGATCTGGAAAACTGAACCTGCCCATGGAAAGTTTGAACTTGCCCCAAAAATGGATAATATCACATCTGATATTAAAATAATGGGTAGAATACAATATAGGTAGCTTTAAGAAAATCACATTGGATTTACCTTACAAATAAAGAATTTTTATTTGCTTTTTATCTTTGCAGCTAAACCCATATGCCAATAATTGTTTAATGCATCTATTCTACGGTATACCAGTTTGCTCAAATCTTTTATAAAAGTTGACTGGAAACATTGAGGTGGTGCATACTACGCCTTTGCTAATAAAAAAAAATGTCATGACTTTTAAAATGTGGTAAATATACTACTATACATTACAGTGCAGTGCACTGCAGTACAATACAATACAATAAAATACAATACAAGGTAGTTAAACTAACAAGAAAATATGAATAACAGTGATCAAAAAATCTTACCAAAGGATGTAATTGTTTCTAACAAGTTCTTTTACCTGGGCCTACTTTGAAGTTACATTTCTAATTTTATGATTAGTCTATTATTTTTACCAATACATGTAAATATCAAATAAACCTATGCAAATAACTCTTACAATTTATTACCTGATGTGGTTACTGTCCGAATCTTCAATCGTCAATGTCAGGCCAGCAAGCAGGGGACTCAATAATATCAAAGCCTTGTAGAGGGGTCAACATGTTCATCATTCTGCTTTATTTCTGCCCTGAAACAAGGTTCACAGTTAAGAACATAATAAAAGTGTGTAAATGCAATCACCAAACTTAAAAGTGTGCCTGTTGCTTGCTATTGCTTCTTGGCTCAGCTAGGTCGAATTAGTAGTTGTCAATGACTTTTGCCATCTCATCCTCCAGCTCTGCACAATGGATATATCCCTATTCTTCTCTGATCCATGATCTTTCTCCAGTTTTTGGTTACCATTCCTTGATTTTTCATGAGCTTTGGAAGATTCAGACCACTGTTACTGATTGCTGTATACAAGCAATGACTCAAAGTGGACTCCAGGAGGTGAAGCCATCTTTTTGCCCATGTTCTTGTCATCCAGCTTCCTGTGTTGTCTTGACTGTGTTGTCAAGACTGAAAAGAATCTTAGAATCAGAGAGAATTATCATCTTATGCCTCGGTTTCAGAGCTGCTTCGATTCGATACCTTCAACACCGAAGAAGCTGCATGGAGCTAGCTCTCACCAATCCTGTCCATGGAGTCTGGAGGAGATACATAGCAGCTGTGCAAAGAGCCTTTGCCAGCTTAGGTGCACAGCAACCATTCTAATAGCTTTTATAAGCTAATAACTTTCATTATTGAAGGTATATGCTGAACAAGATCAAAAATAAAAATCCACATTATTATTTAAAATAATTTTATTTATTTAATAATGTAATGGAGAAACTAACATGATCATTGAATGCTGGCACAAAAAATATATTTTGATTTTAAAAAATCAAAATGAAATATCTCATATCTATTTTGTTCTGATTTCAGCAAGAAATTTGCTAATAACTATCTTAAGTAGATTTAAAGGCTGAAAATCAACCTTTTTCTCTTACTATAAGTGCAAATAACTACTAAAATAAACCAGGTATTATATTCCATTGTTTTCCCATAATACCGTTATTTCCCATGGTCTAAATCAGCCTTGCAATTAGTCCGAATTTCCTCTGACCCTTGTCACCCCATTTTTGATATTTGGACATTTATGTTGGGGTGTAGGGTCAGAGTCCATTCCCTATCGAAAAGTTGGAATTCGCTGACACCATTCGGTGTCGGCATAGGGTAGCCACTTACTATTTGGCCTAGCAAACTTTAACGACCTTTCATCGAGATAGACCTGCATGAAATCAATAGGAATATGATTTATTTTCTCAGATATTGCGAGTACAGTATTAGTTATATCTTTAATCCGCTGACAGACTAGCCAAAACTATAGCATTGATGAAATTTGACCTGGATCTCTCCATTTGTATTCCAAGTCACATGACTACACAAATCACGTGACCTACATGTCAATGACTTCAGAGTTCAAATAGTCACGTGATATCAACAATTAACCATTTCTAATATTGCTGTAGGAAAACAAATCGAACATATAAATGAAAATCATGTAATATTTATAGAAAAATAACAGAACATAAACTTCTAAAATTATCTATTCTGGAAACAACAACCAGAAATCTGTAAATGTTACAGAAACTTAGGGGAAAAAAAAACAACAGATTCAACAAGCAGAGAGCACAGGTCAATGTGGTAGTCACGTGATACCAACAAAATACATCACTGACACGTGCTTAGTACTTGATAAATCTGGTTTTCTCCACCTTGCTGCGATACCGACAGGTTCCTAGTCGTTGTTCTCAGAATAAATATGTTGAGAATTAAGTGTGCATTATATTTATGTACAAGTATTACGTGACTTTTAATTAATATTTTTGAATTCTATGTACAACAATTTCGAAATGGTTTATTGTTGATATCACATGACTATTGGACTGCTGATGTCATTGACACGTAGGTTGCGAGATTTGTGTAGTCATGTCACTCGGAATGCAAATGGCGAGTTCCACAGGGGTTCGTTACAAATAAAATTAGGAGCCTAACCTGTAATATTATTAATGAACCCGTGGTATCAGCATAGGGTAGCCACTTACTAGCCAGCCTAGCAAACTTGAACGACCTTACATCAAGATATACCTGCGTGAAATCACAGGGGCTCGTATCGTTGCTTACAATATACCTGTCATACATGTACTATATTATATAGTACATGACAGGTAATGATACTAGCCCCTATGCGTGAAATCGATAGGAATATGATTCATTTTCTCAGAAATTGCGAGCATAGCATTCATTGTATCTTTAGTCCGCTGACAGACGAGATGAAACTACAGCTTTGATGAAATTTGACCTGAATCTCACCATTTGCATTCCTAGAATCACATGACAACATAAATCTCGCAACTTACATGTCAATGACATCGGAGGTCCAATAGTCATGCGATAGCGATAATCCACTCATTTCCAAAGTTGTACATAAAATTGGAAAGTATTAAATAAAAGTCACACAAGGTTTGTTAATAAATGTAATGTGCACATAATTCTCAACATATTTACTTTAAGAACAACGACCAGAAACCTGTTGGTATCGCAGCAAGGTGAAGAAAACCAGATTCATCAAGTATTGAGCACGTGTCAGTGATGTTTGTTGGTATCACGTGACTACCGCATTGACGTGCTCTCTGCCTATTGAATCTGGTTTTCTTTGATTTGCTGCAACATTTCCAGATTTCTGGTCGTTGTTTTCAAAATAAATATTTTGGGAAGTTTATGTTCTTTCATTTTTTATAAAAACCACGTGAATTTCATCTATATGTACGATTTGTTTACCTACAGCAAAATTAGAAATAGTTTATTGTTGATATCACATGAGTATTTGACCTCTGATGTCACTGACACATAGGTTGCGAGATTTTTGTGTAATCATTTGATATGGAATGCAAATAGCGAGATCCATGTCAAATTTCATCAACACTAGTTTCGTCTCGTCTGTCATTGGATTAAAGACATAATGAATGCTATCGATTTCATGCAGGTCAAAGGTCGTTCAAGTTTGCAAGACCAACTAGTAAGCGGCTACCCTATGCCGATACCAAATGATGTTGGTGAATTCCAACATTTTGATAGGCAATGGACTCTGACTCTACACCCCAATGTGTGTGTGTGTGTGTGTGTGTGTGTGTGTGTGTGTGTGTGTGTGTGTGTGTGTGTGTGTGTGTGTGTGTGTGTGTGTGTGAGATATGGATTTTTAACGTAGCTTTAACAATTTTTCAGTCATATCGCTACGATATCTGCAGTATGGCAGTTTATAGAGATGTCTAGTACTTAGGCATCATGCCGCAGACATGAAGCATGATGTCCCACCCAGTCACATTATCCTAACCAGGCCATCCAGTCCTAACACTAACACTAACCTCATAATACTGAGCGCCTAGCGAGGTAGCTGTTAGTACCATATTTTATAAGTCTCTCACCCCGACATTCAAGCCACATTTCGTGTAATCCTAGTACATGTCAATGCGATAGTCACATGATATCAAAAATAAAAAACTACATCGCTGAAACATGTTCAGGTGGCGCCCAACAGTTTCGTATTTGGCATAAGGGTTAGAACTTTTAAGAAAAAGAATTTCCACAGGTTTCTTCACTGGTTATACTGGCTATTTAAAAAAGGACCTTGTATATCTTTAATTCCCTTTATTTTGGTGTATGATTGATGGGTGTAATATGGATTTCTTGCGCATACAGCTTGGCCTTACTTCAGATGTGCATCTCTCAAAAAACTGCCAGCTCCTCTTGGTAATGTTCACTTCCTGAACTTCAGAGGCAAATTATAAAAAAAAAAATAACATTTTTTTTACGTTTTATGTATTTGGTATTTAATTCATTGCTCTTTCAGAAGCTGGCATTGTCTAGTCTGGCAAACTTAATTTTCCCTATTTTAATAGCTGCTGAACGTGGTGCACTTTAGACTAACTGAGGCTGACTTAATTAGCAGTCATTTTAGACAGCTGTATGCTTAAGATATTTACAATTTCCACAAGTACAATATCCAGTGAAATTTCAGCCACAGTACATGAAAGTAACATAGAGGTATACCAACATTCTCTCCACTGGCATGTTGCAAATGTAAACAACTTCACCTTCACCACTCTCTCAGAAGTTCATAATATCTGTAAAGCGGCCCCCCCCCCCCTTGCAGTACTTGATAAATCTGGTTTTCTCCACCTTGCTGCAATATCAGCAGGTTTGTGGTAGTTTTTCTCAGAATAAATATGTTGAGAACTTAATGTGCATTATATTTATTTACAAACATTAACGTGACTTTTATTTAATATTTTCAAATTCTATGTACAACAACTTAGGAAATGATTTATTGTTGATATGATGTGACTGTTGGACCTCCGATGTCATCAACACATAGGTTGCGAGACTTATGAATTCATGTGACTAGGAATGCAAATTACGAGATCCAGGTCAAATTTCATCAACGCGGTAGTTCCGTTTCGTCTATCAGCGCATTAAAGATATAACCAATGTTATACTCACTATGTCTGAAAAAAAAAAACTAAATCATATTCCTATCGATTTCATGCAGGTATAATTCGATGAAAGGTCGTTCAAGTTTGCTATGCTGGCTAGTAAGAGACTACCCTAGTCCCACATGTAAGACGTCGACGCTGATATTTATGTTTTGGGCGTCTGGGTCTTACTGTCTAACTCACAGTGCTGTGTAGCGTGTTTTGATGTCGACTAACATCGTAATGAAAGTAACATTTTCTGGAATATCTCACACAACTGCCAACCAATAACGACGCTTTTCTACAAAGTAAAGTCATAATGTTTCAGTCAGACTTTACTGACTTTCATGTCTTTTCTCTAATAAATTCAAATTCTCACAAAAGAAATGGACCTGTTTTCAAGTTTCGTTGGCCTATATTTCATCTGGCTGGAAAGCGATCAAAACTGGGTATGCCGAAATCAGGGTAAGTTGAAATATTATTCTTTAACGAAACGAATAAAAAAATATATGCCTATTGGAACTGTAAGCAATGTTTCGTTTCGTTCAAAAAACATATTCCCACATGAACCTACTTGAACATACTTCGGCATACCTCGACTACCGCTGCATTTCAACAAATTCAAATGTATGTCAACGGAGCATGAAAATGCGTTCATTTGCTAGTGTCAGATTTTGACTCCACCAGGAAAAAAACCAGCACTGTAAGTATATTAATTACATATCAATTTGTGGAAGAGTGTCGATATGGGCTGCCAAGCGTGTGAGATGTTCCTGAAACTTTGACTACTCGTTCCGATGTCAACCGACTCGGAACAAGCTACACAAAGCCGTTCTGTGGGTAGTAAGACGTAGCACTAAAACATAAATAACGTGATACGTCTTACATTATAGGACTAGCGGCTACCCTATGTCGACACCAAATGGCGAATTCCAACTTTTCGATAAACAATGAACTTTGACCCTACACCCAACAGATATCAAATATGGATGGGAATGATAAGAGGAAACTCGGATTACATTTCGTGTAGCGTAATAAATTTGGTACCGATGTTTCGCTCAGGCATTTGCCTTTGTATGCCTGTTCAAAGTCTGGCTCACCATCATATCTATTATATAGTATATGTATGACTGATAGTTAAAGTGTAAGTAACAATAAGAGCCCCTGTGGATCCAGTCACTCCCGTCATGTCACGATGCAATTAAAGACAGTCCATGTGAACATCCGTAAACGTCATACACGCCCATTTTGTACCATACAATTATTACTATAATATGACTTACTCTGATTCGGATACAAAACTTTTAATTTCTTCTTTATTCCGTTATCTCTCTCTTTCCAGCGAGTTGAACCTACGGGCTGTTGTATAGTATGGTTCCCTATTTCATATTCTCACTGAGCAGTAGTGTTCAAAACATTATGGGAGCAGACTATTGACTTGGTTACCACCCTTCACTTTGCACACGGTCCTAAAGGTTATTCCCATAAGGTTCGATTTGAGGTCTCACTGGACAGCTTGTTTGGTGATTTTCATCTAACAATGACGTATTGAAGAAAATTGAAGATAATTTTACACTGAAAATACAAATAAAAACTAACTTATGATTTTTTTTAATGAAAGCATGCTTGTGAGATTTTGAATGAGGAAATCACGTTAATTCCCTAAGGTCATGTCACGTGACACATTTATGAATTTATGATCCAGTCTGAAAAATCAGTGTAATTTTTCATGATTGGGATGTGTGTTCTTCAGAAGCTGTTTAAGCAAAGAAAATAAAATATTTTGGATGGTGTGTCCTGGACCACATCATGATTACGTCAGTCATCTGAAGGTCACTTTCGTATGATGGTTTGGTTGTAACGTAAAACCATTAAGTGTCGCATTATTGAATACTGCATCCTTACATCCTGACATTAGCCACGAAGTTAAGGTTACATGCAAATATCCACATATCTTCTGACAAGTCTTGAACAAAAAGCTTCCAATATTTAGATAGATGAAACTGAATATGCGTATATCCATGATAACCTGAAGTGTTTCATAAACCACTTTCATGGTTATATCTTAAATGTTAAGGTATTCGATTTTTGTATCCAGGCTCTGAAACTATTTATGATGTTAAGAGGAGTGTATGTATATTGATACAGAGTGTGTTGCATACCCTATCCTGTGTCATCTCTCAAGACTTTTGGTGTCATGCCAAATTATGATATTACTATTGATGCATATTTACAACAGTCTTAAATTTGGCATATTGTGTTAAAACGTTCTTGGTCCATTTATCTCTTAAAGTTTGCCTGTCCAGCTCATAACTTTGTGACAGCTCAAACATGCCATGAAGCTCTGCCCATGAATATATCATGACTATACGGTATGTTACATACCATATACAGGCCCCCTGACATTAATTTGAGTTCAGAGCAAGGAAATGTCTTCGCTAGCCAAGGTTCCGATATGATATAACCCTATCTGCACATTGGCGGATCGATCATATAATATAGTGGTGCTTTGTCCTAGCGAGAGCTAGTGGATTTCATGAGTTGCCTCCCTTAGTATGTAGTGCCAACTAACCAATAACGTGCTGCATTGTACGGGGGCCGAAAACGTTGGGGCCAATTGACCTAAAATGGATACTTTGGAAGTTTAACATCGAAATTATGACTGTGTACAAGAGGGAAGCAATTACAGATGTATCTGAGTGAAAGGTATTTGTGCAAACACGCACCGGCACTGGCAAATAGCTTATTTATCAGTCCATTCAAGATGTGTGCTCCCCTTGTCTTGATCATGTAGGAACAGTGTTTAAATTTGAACAACTTAAATTTGATTGGGTGCGATTCCAGACCCGAAGCACAGAAATATTTACTCGATAGCCAAGGTGCAGATAAGATCATCATATCAGAACCTTGGCTAAGAAAGATAAGCAAGGAAAGGAAATTTTTTTCCCTCATTTTTGTGTAGGTTAACTTTTAAACTATTGAAGATATTTTATTGAAACTTGAACCAGTTATATATTATTAATAGAGATACCATAGCCATGACTTCAGTCTCAATCTTTAAGATCAAAGCCAGGGACAATACAAATCAGTTACTCTATCTATGCACAGGAATAACTAGTCTAACGTAAATGCTGTATATCTGGACTTCATTTTGTCTCATGTATTCATAGTTACACCATGTGACCCTAAGGTTAAGATCAAAAGCAAAGGAAGTCAATGACCTGCTTCCTTTTCTAGGCTGTTACTTTATAACTACTCTTTATGTTTTGATTCAACTTATCCAGCTCTACACTTTATCATACAGCTGCCATATTTGTAGCTCTAAGATCAAGGCCATTGGTATGGAAAAATTACACAAGATGGGCATGTGACATGCTGTGTGGTACTCTTGATACTTAACACCTTGAGGTTGTGCCACATGTCATTGTTTTGGTTTCATCTTCAATATCAAGATCGCAGACTTTGAGGGGTTTTCTACATACTTTTACCATCAACCCATGTGACACTAGTTATGAAATATTAGTGCTTTGAGTATTTGAGTTTTCATTAATTTTCTGTGCATGCAGCCATCGCAATACAGAGTTAATAATGCATCAAAGGGAAGATCATGCTAAAATGCTGCTTTTCTGAAGATTTCCTTCTTAAAACCTGGTAGAAAAAGCATTTTTCACATCCCCCACCAAAATGTTAATCAAAGAGTTCGAGGAAATATTTATTATGTCGTAATCTACAATCAAATGTGTGCATTTTGTCTCTTGACAGACTTGTGAGAATAATATAGTCTTTGTTGGGGTTTGTACCGAGACAAGAGCTTTTGCATGTCTCGGTGCAAACCCCAACGTAGATTACTTTTCTCACCCAATATTTGCCTTTAAAGTGAAAAGAACTCTTCAATTTTTTTCAATACAGTTCACGCGCAAAGTTTACATGCGGCACATTAATGCAAATATCTTAATGAGGGCTGTGGCGTGATTGTTCCGTTCGAAGTACAAAATTTTTATGCGTGAACAAAAATTAACATTAAACGTTTGATAATATTGAGGTATTATCACATTTAATATATGGATGTTGTATGAAATTAACAATAAATATATAACATTTATTACAAGAAAATGTTTCATTTTCGTCAGTTCCAATTAAGAAAAGTTTTATTGTAAATAATGAAACGATACTGGGTACACAGCTCCATAAAGGCCATAACGAAGAATAATATGTAGCATGAGTGACCGTGATTGGATTATTCATGGGCAATTAAGAGATCTGTGTCACTACCGTATATAAATCTCCTTTTCTCTGGAGAAGGTGAAACTGTTTGTGACATACTCGTGTTGTAATTAATATTGATTGTAAAAGTACCACGTGTATGAAAGACCCTACAAATACAGATCCTAGCGGATAACCATGTGCAGAATTTTCAAATTCACGGTTTCTTGGAAACATTATATTTTTTGTCTTGGACATATGGCTAGTGTTGCTATTAATAGTGGAAGGATATGCAACAGGGAAATCTGCTTGTGGAATAACGTGTGGACGGATAAATGATTTCTTAAGACTGGTAAGTGCATTAGTTGTCATTAATCATGATTGCAAGTACATGTTTGATTCAACTGGGGCACGATGGGGTAAATATTTACGATTTTTGCTCTCCTTCCTTTAAGAAGCAAGGTGTTCCCTAGCTTGTAGTCCATTTTCTTTGTGTCTTATCTTTCCCGTTTTTTTTAAATCTTCCTTTTGTGAGTTATTTATTTTTCTCCTCCAAAAACTATTTTGGTAAATTTCCCAAAGTGTCCATGTTTGTTTGTTCGGAAAACAACTCCATCAGGCCAAGCAGAAGACAACAATGCTTGCGTCCCCTGAAAAAGTAGTCTCAAGCGCGTGGACACCATAACTGAGACGACTGGTCTGAGATAACCAGACTTAGATGGGACAAGTAAGGTTAGCAAAACAGGTAGATTTCTCTGTCGTATGGGTGAGAAACAGCAGCAGAGGGAGTGAACAGACCAAAATTTAAGACCGAAATAAAGCTTCCTACGACGGGTGAAAAATACAAGCGTCAATACTGCTAACCAAGGGAGGGTAAATAGATCAAATGTTCAGACCGAAATAAAGTTTCCTACGACGGGTGATAAAATACAAGCGCCACCGACACTTCTAATCGGGTTATTTTTTGTGCGTCAAATATATCCCCCCATCATGGGTGTAAAAAAAGGTAACGGTTAGATGGCGTAATTAAATCATTATTGTATCAATAATAACGCTAAACATGGAATCTCGCACAATTAAACTAGCTCGACAGTGACTGGAGGCATTAACAAATATCTTCCAGTCCGTGATTCTGTCAAACAAAAATTACAGAGCCACAGGAGTCTCAGGTGGAATTTACAGAAGGTGCAGAACAATTATTTAAACCGGTTACAAAAGCTACTGCATGTCTTCTTCCCACGTTGGAGCAAAACGCCAAAGCAACTGAGCAAACCGCGGTAACTACTGGAAAAATAGCAGAAAGAACTAAAACAACCCAAAAAAGATTCTAAAAGAACTTCCAGGTGAAATAGCTACGGCTCAACCACAAACACAAACACAAGAAATACTTGAGGGTATTGACCGGCTTCGTTCTGAAATAGCAGATGTAAGGGATCTTAAACCAGAAGCAGAAGCAGAACCAGAACCAGAAGAAGCAAGAGCCAAAACTAAAATAATTGAAACTTGACGCAGTAAAAGATTTATCTGAGTTTGCCGCGACGAGTTTTGATGTCAGAAAAAAATATTTGAAATTCGAGTACCATAATAATTCTATAAGTCGTGATAAATGGTATAAATGGATATTTCGCATAGACTACGGAGCTGATTAGGCCCGAAATAGTGATCCAAGATATATTGCATTTATCAGTGGGATAGATAATTATTTTTCGTGGTTACAACGACAACAATTACAACAACAATTACAAAAACCAGGCAAAAAATCTGGAAAAGGTCTTGCCACTGGCAGTGTAAAAACTCTTCCGTTGCCTGATAAACTTTGTCCCAGTAACGTCATTTCTGACGTAGATAGATTAGAAATCCTCATCGGAGGAAAGCGAGCCGGTAATAATTCCCCAGAAATCATTAATGAAGCAGCTGATATTTATCAGAGATTATTTACAGGCGGAATCATGGACATTAATGTATATCGGTCCTTCATCGATGAAATCGCTGATGATTACCACAATTGATTGAGGGTATGCAATTAGATCAATGACAAGAAAATAAGATGATTATACCTAATGCTCAACGTGGACCTGTACTGGTCAGGGTGATAAATTCGTGATTACCTACGTATAAAGCGATCTACGGAGATGGACTCGGTGATGTTGTTCAGGGCCTATTTATAAGAATAGCCCCAAAAGCAATACCAATTGCAAAACAATTATAAATGAAAGCTATTGACGTTGTTCGTGATAAAGGTATTGGTGCTGTTGGTGATGTTGCTAGTAAAGCGTTCTCAGCAATCAAAGATAGACTAGCACGATTAATATGCAGACCGCAAGCGGTCCGACCTCAGCCAGTAAAATTACCCAGCACAGAAGATACGCCTGCACATGTTAGTAAAATAATAAATCAAGCTGCAAATCAAAAACCAGCAGAGTTGGCTGGTGTACCCCTGTCAGAAAAAGAAAAAATATAACTTCTAGTCTGATAGCAGGAAGTGGTCTTCGTGTTAGACGACAACAAATATAAATAATGTTTAAACGTGTATATGATCCCGCATTCGACATGGATGCGCCAGTCGTCAAAGATGAATTGGTACGTGATTATCAGTATTATTCTTATGACGCACGAGATCCAAATCAGCGTGGGCGAATTGAGCTGCAAGTTCAGGATGCAAGCAGATATTTCTTACCCGCTCAAGCATTAACTGAAGTAGAAGGTGAAATTTTGAAAACAGATGGTACTGAATATGGAGCTGATGTTAGGGTTGGTTTTGTTCGACAGTGTCACGTATATCATCGACGGAAGAAATATTGAATCAATTTAGAAAGACGCCGACATTGCCAAGACGATATTGGGTCTAGCAAGATATTCCTATGATTATTCAAGATCAGCTGGTCCGTCAATGATGTTTGTGAAGGATACTACTGACCACCCTAACAACATACAGTATAATATAAGAAGACCAAGAAACGTCGCCGACAACGCTGACGTCGATAAGTGGCCGGTGGTTCATTGTGATAATCCAGAATTCAACTTAGGATTCGCAGCACGTTGATCAATGCTGAAGGATGGAAGTAGAAGATTTTCATGTTCAATTCCACTGTAACATATCTTTGGATTTTGCAGAAATGTCAGAAAGGTCATTTTCGGAGCCAAGCATACAGATGTACTTGTAAGAAAGGTTACCGATGATGATGCAGTCTATCGGTGATGCAGGTAAAGTAATACTGACAAAACTTTCATTGTGGATGCCAGCCATGATGCCATCACTCTCGGAAGAACAACGGTTGCTCTCTTTCATGGATCAAGGTGGTAAATCAATATTATCATGGTTGACAATGACCACAGATAGTGTTCAAAGTAAAATTAATGGTTTATTCACATGGCAGATAAAGTCACAGCAAGGTGTCTCTGCGCGCGACATATATTTGTTGCTTTCCAAGATGCTGCACGAGTAAACTCTCTTTGAACACTATCTGTGGTCATTGTCAACCATGATCAAATTTAATACAGGAATGTGCATAATTCAGAATTTGATTTCTATCACCTACAACTGTAATAATACGTTCTCGCTGTGGCTTATTTAACTGTACCTGCGTTAACAAAAATTTTTCATCGCCGTATTCATCAATAAGTTTATTTACACTAAATTTTTCTGCCTTGACTTTGTCAAGGGGGGGGGCAGTGTCAAGATGGTTCTGACGGCACTTTCGAGTACCTCTTTTGTATATAAAAACTCTCACGTGTTGGTACATTATATAATACCACATAAATAATTGTTTTTGAGTTCGTAGAACTATGACTCAGAAACATAAATAATGTCTTCGCTGTCATAATCCGCTATTATCACGGATACATTTCAAACTTATTGACCAGAGCGGATACCTTCTTGATTTAACAGGAGAATTTTTTAATATAAATCTGTATGTAAGATCATAGATCTTCAGCGTCATCGTAGAAATTCACGCTCTTAGTGCAATATCAGGATTTTGTAAAATAAAAAAAATTATTAATGTTTCTGAGTCAAAGTTCTACGAACTCAGAAACAATTATTTATGTGGTATTATATAATGTACCAACACGTGAGAGTTTTTATATTACAAGAAAAGGTACTCGAAAGTGCCGTCAGAACAATCTTGACACTGCCCCCCTTGACAAAGTGAAGGTAGAAAAATTTTGTGTTAATTTACTTATTGATGAATACGGTGATGAAAAATTTTTGTTAACGAAGGATCAGTTAAATAAGCTACAGCGAGAACATATTATTATATTGCACATTCCTGTATTAAATTTGATAAGCTCAAGAAAATATTCTGATTCAGAAATAAATATTTTTTTTTACCATAGTCAGAAATGAATTATTCCCATTGTTTCACACTTTCCTCTTGTTTAGCTGTTACAATCACTTTCACTTTCACCCAATGACTTCGTCATCGACTTTGTCCTTGAATTCGTCCCTGATATAATCAAGGGATTTCCAATCAGACATAATCTTTTTCAACTGACCGTTTTACACGCGTATTCATAATCTTTTTGTTTCATATTCGCGAGATGACTGTTGGAGTAATTTAATGAACCTGTATTCGGATGGTAATGTATATCTACCTTCGGATCTTCGTTCCTGCAGTGAATCAAAATCATAAATAATTTTTTCAGGATCAAGTTGATCAGAGGTTTGGATACCATCATCATGTAATTTTTGAATTACAGAAATAATAGCATTAATATTTTCCAAATTCATTAAATAATAATAAAATAAATAAATATTTGTATTCCTCAACCAGGAAAGTATTTGCAATATATAAGGAAGGCACAACACATATTTACAGTATATATACAATCTTAACTATTTACAGTATATACAATCTTAACTATTACATACAATATATACAGTCTTAACTCTAAGGACGGCACGTACACGTAATTCTGGCACCCCTAATTGCGGAAAAGCAATACACTTCCATTTTGACCCACTTACAGCGCTAAAGTTCTCATTGGCCATTCATTGTCAGAACCGTGCCGCTGCTTCATGATTTTATCCTCAGATATTTTACTTACAGTGATGAAGTTATCTCTGTATTTACATATATTTAAATCTATTTACATGTATTTACATGCAATTACATACATTTACATCCATTTACATATATTCATTACATATTTACATCTATTTACATATATACATCTATTTACACACACACAGGCACACACACACACACACGGGGGTCTTCTCTACGCTAACAAATTTCTGTACATTCATCTGTTGAATATCGAGCAAATTTAGGGTGGACCCCTAATTGTAATATGGACCAGAAACTATATAAGGTGTTCGAAACTCGTAAATCCAGGAATAGCTCACACAACGTGCGTGGCTTATTCGTTGTTCGTTTTTCTCCTTTTTTCTTAATTATTATCCTGAAAAAATCTAGAGGAAGCAAGAAACCTGACAGATTCAGAAAAACAAAAATAATATTTTCAAAAAAAATTATTTATTAAAAGCTTTTTAATCTATCTACCTTCGCCAATGCAAAGTCATTGACAGAGTTATTTCCCTTGATTATATCAGGACTGTGTCAATAACTTCGTCATTGAACGTTAAATTTCTCTGTCGTACAATATAGTAAAATTCAGGAGTGAAATACTGAATATGTTTTGTTTGTATTTCTTTGAAAATGCCGATTTTGGTTCGACATGTTGTATCGAAGATTAAAATTTTTTATTTATAAGCAAACATTATTGTAAAATACAAGCGAGGTTACTCTATGATCACTCTACGTATCCTTGACAGAGTTATATCCCTTGAATTTGTCAAGAACGTTAAAATTCAGAAGTATTTTTTATCGTGAAATTTAAAAAAAAAAAATTCTTGTTTTATTCAGAAGTGGTAGTGTACTTGAATATTATGCTTTGTTTGTATTTATTTGAAAATGCTGATCTGTATATTTTATCTGCGACATATTGTACAGAACTTGCGGGAATATCAAAATATATACCAGCTGCATTTATCGATGGAAATTCTATTTCTTCCCATGTCTGTACAGTCATAGATACCCCGAGTGGCCGAGTGGTCTAAAGCGCTCTCCGTTACGGATCACTGCCATCTCACCTCTGTCTGCCTGGGTTCGAGTCTAGGATTCGGCGAATGTGGATATGTGAGAAAGCTTGCCAGTAGCTTCTTGTGGGTCGGTGGTTCTTTCCGGAGATTTCCCGGTTTCTTCCTCCACCATTAATACTGGCCGCCATGTATAGCCTATCGTGTGCTGAAAAATGGCGTTAAGCCCAACAACAACAACAACAACAACAACAGTCATAGATATAATTACTTTCGGAAATTTACTATACTTACCGGTTTTTCCAACTTTGCAATATTGACTTGTGTAATAGCTTGTAAATTGTATAAAAAAATTATTTTTTGGATCTGAATTAGTATATTAATATGATCAATTGCAAGACCCTTTTCGATCAATCCGAAGAAACATTAATATATAAATTTATGACAAAGCTAAATTTTTCCCCCGGCAGTGAACATGAGTTACCAGGTATTAATGACAGCACCGACTTGTTTTTTTTTAGTCGACAGTGCCTAATTCCACCACCACGAGATGCCTCATAATTTTGATGATGGGAAGGTTCACAAATTCATTTTGCTCCATTTATATAATAATATTATTTGTCTAAATTATTATTTTATTATTAGTGTGAAAATCTGGCGAGATAGTCTTCGGCGTTTTTTATGGGAGATTTATCACCAGCAATGATGTTGCTGGCGTTATTTTTTTATCATAAAATATCGTTTCAGCTCTCTGTATTTTTTTTATCACCGCATTCTACACACAGCTGCGTTTCTCCTCTAACCCCAAAACTACATCGTAAACATGGTTTTGGTCCTAGACTCCCCCTCCGCAAGCTTTCCATGCGATATCTATCTATCTATCTATCTATCTA
>JAECUM010001478.1:0-30000 GCA_016617855.1 Megalonaias nervosa
TTATATTATTCTAATTTACTGAATAACTTAACTAGTGAAAGTATAAGCTAATATATAAAAATAAGTTTAATGATTTCTTAAAAATGAAAGGGCATTTTAAATTAATTCCGAATATATTATGATTAATTATTTATAGAATACTTATTTATTTAAAGCTTATATTAAAGTATTATGCACAACATAATTTTTTAATAATTTTTTATTATATAATTTGAGTTCTGATAAAATAGTGAACATTCGTCAATAGTATATCAAGATATTATATATATGTATTTTATTCAGAAGTGCATTATACAAAATAAAAATATTAATAAAACTGTTTATCTCTATTCATTAAAGTTTTATATATGTGTGTATGTGTATTGATGTACCTGTTATATTTCTCAATGAGATACATATAAAAGAGAATGTTCATATGTTCAAGTGGAATTAATGAATATTGTTCAGTATTGAATGCTTAATAGGCTATAATTCTGCTTATTTTTATCTAGGCCTAGAGGCCATATATACCAGTCTGTCTGTCTGTACTCTGCCTCACTTTCCCTACCACACTGACTGCTCATACATGTCTAACTTGTATCAATACCCATGTGTATTAACTTAATTTTGTTTTCTTATCTCTCTGTCTGGATAATTGATGAATATGAGAGATATTAATTGATTTTTGTTTAATTCAGTTTAGTAGCAGATAGAATGATATGTACAGACAAAAATAAATAATATGCTGATGGCAGAATTGTGATCTATATTTATAATGAATGTACTTGGTTTGCGCATTCATAGTGAAAATAACTTGTATATATATATTCCATGATACACATGCTCCATCAGGTACTATAAACTCATTTTTAAACTTCAGGTACAATAAACACATTTTTAAACACGAGTAGATTTTGCTTGCTTTATGAGTCTGAAATTAGTTCTGTAACATATATCAGTGAATCATTATGGTTTAACTTTTGCTACAATTCTCACAAGAAGGTTGGCCAAAAAAATCGACCTATCTACTTGTTAAACACATGGGTATGGTTACAGCAAAACAATTTTTTATGACTGACTCTTTGACAAGAATATCACTGTGAATACATCTTTGAATGCATTTTACATTAACAATTAAACTTTTTGCATTTTTGACAGTTGGCTGTTTTGAACTCCTTTGTGTTTCTATTACAATGGTGTCAGATAAAATCGTGTAACTATCATATTCATGTATCAGATTCCTTGAAACTTTGCAGTTGTATTTCAGACACATTTATTTTCTCATAGATTAAAAGTTTTTCCATTCATGTGAAAATTTCTAACTCTGTTAGGACTTGGGTCATAATTGTTATTTCTAGTTCAGTATTTACGAATATAGTTCCAGCCTATTTGTCGGTACTTTCTATTCTCTGATTTTTGCTGGTGATAGAAGAGTTAGATATAGGCAGTCTTGGTATTCATAAGAAGGTATTTGTTTAATCTTTATAATATTAGCATTATGGTATGGTTGTCTGTTTGTTTTGACAGCAGTGCACAGTGAGTAATGAGGCACATGGGAAAAGAAGAATGTCCACAGACTAGCATTATTGGTAAACATGAGAAGTCTGAACATTCCAAAAAACCTAGATGCATCCCATTTATGCTACAATAGTTCTTGTGTGAATTTGGACCACTTCAGCCTTGAACTCCGTTCTGTCAACAACACTAGTCAGTACTGCAAAGAATACAGGAATTGTTTTGGTCATGGTGAATTTCCAAACTGCATACAAAATTTGAAATTGTGCACTGTTGTGAAACAATTACCAATATCTTGATAAGTCCTGTATATGCACCCAGATCATAGAGGAATTCACATTAGTATGCCATTGTTGGCTTGCTGCTGCATGGATGAGATGGGGGAGTTGATTGATTTATGCATGCATGTAAACATTGATGATGTTGTTGAGTAATAACAATAGAAGAAAGAAAGATGTTGGTCTTGATTTTGTTTGATTAGACTATACTGGCATGACAGCTATGTCTTGAATAAGTCATTCACTTGTTTATTGATTCATTCAGTGTTACATTCAGACAGTCAGACAGTTCATGTTAATTTAGAATTTCCGTTGGATTTATTCATTTTCTTTAAAAGAACTATATTGAATAAGGGCCATTTTCTGCCCCCATTTTTATGGGGAAAAAAATTCTTGTAAATTACACAACTCTGTGTCTCATTGTATTATTCGATGTATAAACCACCATATTCTGCATTAAATATGCATATAAATTTCTTTTTCGTACTTAAACAAGACCTTTGAACAGTGGCTGGTATGGGGAATTTAAGCAAAAATGCTGCATTTGAGCAACTAGAAATAAGATCTAAGTGCAGGCTTGCTCGAGCAAGGTATTTACACTGATTAATTTTTATGAAAATTTTTGGGTTCTCATATTAACTTAAGTGAGAACGTTTGCGTTAATCACTAAAAATGAAAACTTTCGTGAATTTTGCTGTCTATGTATCACTGTTGTGGTTGTCCCAGTTGCATGGTAACTGCTTATTATTTCTCAGATGTTGGTGATTACTTCTTTGACTATGGGAAGTCGGTCCTGGGGAGATATTCCTCAAACCAAAATAATTAGCCAAGTACTAGAAGCAAACGTCTCGGAGTGAAGTGTTAGAGAGATTACATGATGCCATGGTTTACTTTTGGTGAATTCAGGTCAGAGCCGCATGAGCGTCCCTGTCGTTCAATAGTTTCTAATAAAACCTAGTTGTGTACATTGATTGTGTGACTCCAGGTGCAGTATTTATGATTGGAGACTGGTAAATTATGCAATGGAATAAACAAAAAGGGACCGTTCCGTCGTCGACAGGCACCGCTTATTGTTGCCATGGTGGTACATGTAGTAGTAATGAGGAATTGATGATCCTCTCTCAGAGACCCCCCGGCCCCCCAAAACGTTGTATGTTAACATTTTTGTCAGCAGTCCTTTTTAGCTCAAAATGTTAACACATTTTCTGACAAAGATGTTAACATACAACGCTTTGGGGCCGAGGTGTCTCTGAGGGAGGATACATCATTCCTCGTTACTACTATGTACTTATTAGTCAAAATGTTATATTAAACAAATGAAATATATATAATGTCCTTCTGTTATTCAATAAGACATGTTGGATTTGATCTAACAAATAGATTTTGTAAAAGATTTAATTCGATCAAAGCAGCGTCAGCATATACTGGTATAAAATCTAAAATAATAAGCGATTGTATTAAAAATGTAGGCTATCATATATCGCCGAAATATGGGTCGGTATGGTTATTCGCGACTGAAAATGATATGAGAATAGCGGCATGGGCAGATGATGTGATGACATTTATCGATAACATGGTTGATATATTATTTGATAACGATATTTCTAAGCAAAAATATACAGCTCGGGGTGACATTCGGTCTACCATTCCATAGTTATATCAGATAAACCTAATGAGGTTCCGAATCTTTGTTTAGACATTTACCCCCAAGAGAACCCCTAAATATCCGCAACCGAAACTTTAGAGGCTCAGAGGGCTGTCCGTACGTGTAGGTCTTATTTTAGTGACCAATCAGATTCTGTTTATTGCCTTACAAGAATTCCTAGATATCCGTAACCGAAACTCTAGGAACTCAAAGGCTGATTGGTCTTTGTGACCTGGAATCTCATTAGGTTTATTTTTAGTTTTGCGATTGTGTCTTTTGGAATGGCCCTTGTGTGGGGTACCCCTTTAGTGAAGTCACAAGGTCACGACCTCATATCACCCCCCGCTGTATATTTTTGATGAGATGATATGATGATGATATGATGAAAATGCCGTCTTCACGCCAGCACAACAACCCATAACGATCAACCAATGGGTGACTCACAAAAGTGAATCCACCACGTGTTGACGTAGTGGATTGGTGTACTCTGAAGACCGGAGGGCTGGAGCCCCCAATAGATTATAAATCTTGGCCTAAAATCGCCTCCCGCAGACATATGTCTTTCTCAGGTTTCGAACCATGACCCTCCGGATGAGAGTTTTAGCACGTTATCAATTGAGCTATCGGACGCATTTACGTGTTTAAGATAAAATAGTTATCATATGGTTACCAAAAGCACAGTAGTCCTAAAAAGTACAGTGTTCGATTTTCTTAACAAAAACCACATTTTATTTTTCCAATTTCCAAAAAATATAGAAATATATAATTCTGCGTAACACGAATAATACTATATAGCCGATTTATTAACATATGGGCAACAGAATTCTCTGTTCGCCATTACCATGGAATAATCAATAACAGACCTAATAACTACAGCCAGTCACTAGCAATAAAATATTGATTGCTTGTTATGCACTCTGTGAAACCTGTAAGTGGATGTTATGTAAACAAAGAAAACAGTATTATTATTTTGTCAGTTTGGAGCAAACTGCATAGAAGAAATCAAATAATTCGTATCCGCATATGCGTTCTTTCAAGTGGAAGTAAACTACAGACAAAAAATATGTAATAGCATTATGCAGATCATAGATTTTCGTGTTTGTTTCACTAATTAATTAATAACAAAACTGCGCAGACTAAAATATGCCCTCGCAACCAGATCTGGTAATGTTGGCATTAGGGAGAAAATCTACAGTATTATTATTTACGTAAAGGAAATTTCTAGTTATTTTAACAAATACAGAACTGCACCAGAATTTGTAAGTCTCAAAAATGCTGTCATATTTACATTTCACTCAAGTATATATTTTATGTTCGACAACTCGCGAATGATTTTAAACTAAACCTTAGCGTTATTATCTCCCTTTTTTAAAAACTATATTTCTAATCCTATGGAAAGTATGTCCACATTCGCTATTAAGTATAACACGTTTTCGTAATTATATAACAGAAACTTAATTCTGCCAGATACCTTACGGCGACTTTCGAATAGCTCTTTCATTGCTAATTTGCTAAGATTATATTTGCTACCTTTTGCAAAAACTTTTGACCTGTCCAGGTCGATATTAATTTTTGTGTACTGACTTTGGCTTATTGGATCGTGTAAATTTTCATATTTTGATGAAAGCGCATCTCTCAGATTTTCGAGATACGGAAAATGCTCGCTATCGTCTGTTCTAATAAGAGAAAGTTTTATTCTGTCAAGTTTACTAAAACAAATACCTGAAATTTCATCATTAAGTTCAAATGATAACTGTTGGTTATTTACCATTATTTTTTTTTATTTTGCTATTAACTCCATCGGCTAATGTTAGATTTTCAAACATTATTTCTGATGCTTAGACAATATTACTTAAATAATGGCCAAGAGCGAGATTATTAAGTCCGTCTTTGCAATACCTTTTATCGTCGAAATTACTTAGTCCACATTTTATAATTGTATTTGTTTCAAGCTTATGATAATTAGTCCTAATTACATTGGTTTTAATAAAACTGACGCTATTGTTAAGAGCAGCTTTGAAATCCTCAAAATGCATCATCTTTTTCACATATCCGCGAGGGATACCTTTAGCTTTCTTGGTCAGTTTATTGTCATCTAATATGACAGCATACATTTTGCTTCTTAGTCCAACAAACTCTCTCACAGGTACAAACATAAACTCATCTTTCATTTTTCCAATAACTTTCTTGTTAGAATTATCATGAAATTCACTACAAGTTGGATAATCTGATAAATCGAACAAATCTTTATTATCGTAAATATCTTGATAGACATTATCACATTTTATATTATATACTAGAGAGTCAGTATCAGTAAATAGCAACTCCGAATCTGGCCACATTTGTTTGGTAAAATTATAATGAAAATCGTACATCAGCCACTTTGATATATCAAGTACAGCTGCACCAACATAGATTGGCTTATTTAACTTTAAATTTGTCTTTCGTCGTTGTATTGCGGCAAGATTTTCATTAAATATTTTCATACTAACAAAACCATCGTCGCTAACTAATTTATTTCTGCGATTGATATCATTAACGATCTCAATCGAAACTCTCCGGCGTATATTTTCCATAGTCTTACCAAACACTGAGTTGTTCATTAACTTGAAAAAGTTTTTCTCAAATTCGGTTTTAGCTACGGCACGACGTTTCGTATTTAAGTCAATATAATCTGCCATCCACCGCGACTGATTAAACTTTAACACGCGATGGACTTTTCTCAGAATTAGTCCAGCATCTACTGCTTGCTTTAGATTTTTGTAATGCATGACGTAATTTCTTTTATCTAACAAATTTGGAACTAGCTTGTTAACGATAGAACATTTTGCCGTTGTCATTGCTCGTTGTTCAGGCGATAATAAACTGTAATCAATCGTCATCGACTCTGCGCAAAACGGATAGTCGTTATGTAGATCATGTAACGAACTGGGATAGTCTAGATCAACTTCAACAAAGTATGAAATATCTTTCGGAAGATTTTTTTCAGTTTCTTTTAGAAATTGGTTTGGAGTTATCCAATGAAACCCACCGCAAGGCATTGGCTGTGACATGGCCCACCCATACAAATTCACACAATCGAGATAAATAATGTAACTCGACGGAAGATTTTTATCGTGATTTTTTAGGTATTTATTATTAGCCGCTGCATTTTTTTTGTTATGACGCTAATTCCGCCTCTGATGCCTTTTTCAATAAAGTTAAACATATCAACATCTGTTAAGAGATCTAATGCTATTTTGCTAGTTTTTAGTAGAGCGTCCCAAGACAGCCCCGGAGCAGAATAATACCAACAGGGGTCTAATCCGTAATTTGCATGACTAACCTGACGAAAATTTTCGAAAACATCTGCTAGCAATAATACATCAGTTTTTAGATATAAATCGTGATAATCGCCAAATGTTTTACAGGCAAATTTATTCCACATATCTTGTGCATATTTATACTCGTCGTCGCTGATATTTTCATTTTTGAGCTGTGAGTAAAATTTATCTTTGTCAGGTAGAGAAGTTTCATTAAATCTGCTCCAATCGTTGAGATATTCGTAAGGAAAGATAATTTTTTTTGTCAGATCGACATAGTTTTCTCCGAAGCAGCTTCGTAGATTATTGAAAATACTGCAGCCTTTAACGAGCTCGTCTAATGATGCTGTCATAAATTGCATGCTGTCGATAAAGCGTAATTTGCCGAGGGTCACCGACATATACTTTTCAAAATTATTTGGAATACATTTTATCAGGTTATTCAATTTTAGTTTAGCTTTAATGTTTTTATCACCAAAAGCTTCTACAATGATGTGACTGTCATAGCCACGAAAGTTATGTAAAACTACGGGAATAAAATCTGGAGCATGAAATTTCAAATTGCAACTGTTATGAGCTGCTCCGCGATATTGGCCGGTCAAATGACAGTGATCTCGCACTTTGGAGTCCCCCAGCAACTGTTCGCAAATATGACAATTAACTGCCTCATCAAAGTCGAGTTGTTGTTTAGACGTTATTCTGATCGGAGCTGTTCTAAGTAATCTGTTAGAAATTGTATTAACTTCGTCTATTAAATTTTTTAGTAACCACACGGCAGGATTTTCACTTCTATATAACCTTATCGGAGATGAAAATTTATCGCTGGCGCAACAAACTACTTTATAAGCTACACCGCAAGGAATATGCTGTTGTATTTTTCTGGTACTTGATTTGTTTGGATTATTTTCTGCTCCAGCCACGGGAACGAGTAGACACTCGAAATCGGCGTAAATAACAAAAGGAATATTTAGTTTATGATTATAATTTTTAAATTTTAATATTTTTTTCTTTTTCGCTAGGCATAGTTATTTTTTGAACGTTGACGCAGTATTTGAGATGCTCTTGCAGTCTTTCATTGTTACTAAAGCCGTGCAGACATCTGTAACAGAAATATTTCTTGTTTTTGTTTTTACTGTACTGTCCGCCAACTAATCCGTTAAAGCTTTTTATCCAACAGTAATGTCCCTGAAAAAATAATAAATTTATTGTCTTTTGCGAAGCATTTTCTGAAATATATCTCGGGTAAACATTTTCTCGTTCGTCCAGTCCGAAAACATTTACTGAGATACCGTTTTGTTTTTCAAACTTTGGTATATGATTTTCTGCTACTGGAAAGTTGATGCCATCAAAATTGAGCTCGTTCTTGTGCGGAAAATACTTGTTGACGCGATCGGAATTTTGTTCTTTGGGAAACATTGCGGAAAGAATAGACCACTGGAAACATTTGTCGTCATTGTTTTTGACATTTATACAGAACTTTTTGTTTTTAACTTTTTGAGGAAGATCGACGTACAAATTACCGCGAAGTACGTTATATTTTGCTGTGTGAAATAAAACTGCTTTTATCATTTCGAATTTCCAACCTGACCCTGACGAAGTAAATTCTTCTAGTTTTTTGTTTATTTCTTGATGTATTTCATCGGCGACCATGGCAATGTTTGTTCCAGTTAATATCTTCCTCGATTTAGCTGTTAAATAGGGCTCCGAGATTTCGCTCTCAAAACCTTTTGTTTCAAACATTACGTCAAGTACATCTTCGACTGCGTGTAACTTTGATAAAATCGTATGATATTGGACTATGAGTTTGATACTTTTATGAGCCGCAGGTTCTCGAGCTATAACGGGCTGTAAAAGATGATATAAATTTGTAGAGGTAAAATTAGCTAATATGGTCTGATCGTCGAGTTTGTAACTGTTATCATAGCCTGAAAATGCCGAAGCAATTTTTTCGGATTTGATAATGCTCTTTTTGGCAATGTCTCGCAATTTCAACATTATATGTATATAGTAATATTGTTTATTTAATTGAAATTTTTTAATTTTTTTAATTAGAGATATGAAAAAATTTTATATATATATAATGACAGAAATCTTGAGATATCTACCACTGACAGCGGAAGAGCAAGAGATGTATCATGTTCACCATAAGTACAACCTATATGCTGGAAATGCATTAGGCTCTGTTATCAACATAGCAACTGAAAAAGCTATTGGCGTACCAACACCAGCTGGAATATTAATTTCAGTAAAGGGCGATAATGCAGAAAGAATCGAAATGTTTAGAAAAGATTTTATTTATACTTTGTTTGTCGGCGATATTCCAGAAGGACAACGAGTATATAGAGCAAATAGCACAGTTGCTGATGATAATATTGAAAATTTAGGATTACAAGATGAATTTCAACCTCATCCAATATTTGATCTATACGAGGCAAATGATAAGGGAATTATTCGACATAAAAAAAAACTAAAATAATTGTTGGAAGTTTGGATAAATATGGATATTTACAAGTTATGATACGTGGTATAAAAACTAACCAAATTTGTTATAGGTCGCATAGGTTTGTGTTTGAAACTTTTAATGGCGATATTCCAAATAATTTAGTTATCGACCATATTAATAAAATTAAAACCGATAATTGGTTGGAAAATTTAGATGTGGTTACACCAAAAGAAAACACAAGACGTGGAGCTTGTTCTGACGGCAAAAATTTTAAATATCCTGCTAAACAAATAATTTTAATAAATCTGGAAACGTCTGAAGAAATGAAATTTAAATCAATAACAGCTGCTGCAAAATATCATGAAATTAATCCACGAGCAATAAAATTCGTAGCTGATAATATAACAAAATCAGCAACGTCTATGATAACATTTGATAGATTTAGTTTCAGAGACGATAATTAATAATATTTTCCAGATCATTACGAGAAAGACAATTATAACCAAATTCCATTATATCATCGCGATTTAATCGTAACGTCATTATTTTATTTATATCAAGTTTTATTTTATCCGCCGCTGTTAACAAAAATTTATCATATTCGCCCAATGTTATCATAACGTCAACAAAATGAAAATTATATCCCAGCAAGCAATTTCGAACTGCTTCGGCTAATTCTTTTTTGTTTAGTATATTAACTCGACAATGATATTTTATTTCCATATTATATATTAATTAGATAAAAAGATTATTATCATAATGAGCTTAATCGAGAGATTAGCTCAACTTTACTCGGAAGATTTTGTTTCAGTTTCTAATGTCACATTAAAAAATATCACCGACGACAGATTTGCTGATCATACTGAAAAAGACATTTTGTATAACTATGACGATGACGAAGATGATGTTGTTGTTAGCAAAAAACATTTAAGTAGACCAACAACTGGTCGATATGATGTTAAGTACCACATTGCCAAAAAAATATTAAAATATAATTTTAACGTTGCCGAGCATCAAATATTTTGGCAACTTATAAGGCCATTTCTAAACGTAAAAATACCTGGACAACAAAGAAACATAAAATACGATTTCATTTTTGTTAAAATATTTAATTTAATGCCAATCGATGATGCGAGAAAATTACACTTAATATCTTTATGTAAACCAGTAAAATGTAAGTCAGTACTAATAAAATACGAGCAAATTTATAATAATATTCAATCGATGAAATCGCAGTCGATGCAATCGACTTAGTTGGTCCCCAACTATTAAATTTATCGCTATATTCGCGCCATTTAACTAAACTTTTGTTGCCGCGCTTTCTAATAACTTTTTCAATAACAAATATATCTTGTTCTGTTTTCTGAAGTTCTTGTTCGTAAAAACTGCCAGTTATAGGTTCTCCTAGCAAATCTTTTAACGAGTATGTAACTGGTATTGTTTAAAGTACTTTATCAACAACAAATACTTCTTCGCTCCAGTTCGGAGTAAATCCCTTTTTAACGAAATTCTAACTTTATCGGCAACTTTAAATTTGTGTCTTCGGTACATGTTTTCGTTAGCTAGTATTGGATTTGCAATCGCGTCGTTTGGTGACATTTTAGTGGTTCGGTGTTTCGTGTTATTATATTCGTCAACAATTTTCTGTAAGTTGTCGATGTATTTATTCGTGTTTTTGGCCGTCAAATACTTATGAATTTTTTCGTTAAGCGTGCGATTAAATCGCTCGACAATGACGCTTTTTCCCTCATTTCCAGTAACGTATTTTTTAATGTTATTTTGTTCCAAAAACTGCTCGAACGTTTTGTTAAAAAACTCTGCTCCGTGATCGGTCCAGATTCTATTCGGCTTTCTTTCTGTAGTAGTTATTATGTGCTTTAGCGCGTCAATCATCGATGTCCCTGTTTTATCCGAAACCGGTACACTAAACGCATATTTACTGAAAACATCGACAACATTGAACAAGTATTTCTTTGGAGCGCCATCAGCGCCAACGTTAAATTGAGCTAGATTTGACATATCAACTAAATCTATCGCCCAAATGTCATCAACGGCATTTGCTACAACCTTGCGTCGCGGAAACTTTTTTTTTAGGTCTGTGTAGTTCGACTGCAAGCGACGTTGTCGCTGGGTCATCATATAAGTCTCGTCCGAGTCCGAGTTTATATTTTGCTCCAATAATACCCTGTACTAGTCTTCGGTCAACACGCTCTCGTATATTTTCTGGTTTCATTTCGCGAAGTTCGTCTAACATTACTTTGTCGCAGGTGTGTTTTTTTTCGCCACTAGGTTGCTCAATATCTCTGTAGCAGATATCATGACGCATTGCTATTGCGTCAACCTGATTGTAAGGCTCCTGTCCTGGCAGCGGATTATCATTTTCGTCAAGTTGCTCATCAAGCGGATTCCACGGGCCAGTATATTTAGGGCCTGGCAGTGTCCAACCACCTTTCGGTTTTGGCAGTTTGCCAATTAATTTATGTATATCTATGCCCGCTCCAATTATTTCTCTGTTATTGCATTTCTGGCAATATGTAACAATTTTATTTTGCTCGAGACATAAATCTCTATCTGCATCGCAGTTGCACGTCATTATTTATTTAGTCGTCTACTAAAATAACGTCAGGACAACCCGCCCCGGACTTTGTTGCTGGCAAAAACATACTTTTTCTTTTTCCACAAATTGCGCAAATACTTTTCAGCATTATTCTATTATTCTTCTTTTTTTCCGTTTTTTCGTCTTTATTTTCTGTTTTAGTTTTACACTTGAGACAATATGTTGACATTGTTATATTTGTAATTTAGATAAAATTAATTGCAAGCTTTAGGTAGCTATACAAAATTAATTGCAAGCTTTAGGTAGCTATACAAAATTAATCGCGATCTCATCATTAGCGTGAGAGGGTTGTTTGTCAAATTGCAAAATAAATTTTAAAAAATCTGGATTTTTGGTCATCTGTTTAATGAACATTATGCAATAATATCCACAAGCGGAAGTTCCAACTGGTTGAATTTGATTAGACGAATAATTTATTATTTTGTTTTTACTCATATATCTTTTTACCGCGTCACTTGGTGGAATTCCGAATGAGTCGAAATAGTTGTTATCAAAAACAGCTACCTAATGTGTACCAGATCCGTCATTAAAATCTTGTATATTTATAACACAAGAACCCGGCGACGATGCAATCGCCGCAAGCTCATCTTTGGAATAAACTCCGTGAAAATTTTTTACTTTTTTAAGTTCTTCAAGTATATCAAAATTACTTAACGGAGGCGACGAAGTCGGCCGCGACTTTATCTCCTTGTTCCTGGCAGCATTAGTCCTCTTCCTCGTCCTAACAGACCCGGCAATAGACTTCCCGCCAATCCTGCCAGTAATGGGGCTATTGGAAGAAATCCACCTTGTGTCTTTTTTTTCGTCGTCGTTTTTCTTTTCGTCGTTGTCTTTTTTCGCACAGTTTTTCGTTTAGGCATTATATTTAATCTTTAGACAAAAATTTTCTTTATTCCACTACCTTTAACTGCCTTTTCTGATGCGCCAGACACTGCTCCTGACGCTGATGCTAGCCCTAATGTACCTAACACTGGCAAAATTTTAAGTAGTAATGTTTTGGCTATTACTGATAGTACCGGACCGAAGAAACCGCCATGTTTTGACATCGCAGTTATTTGTACAGCGCTTAAATTTAAAACGAAAGGTTTTTTCCGATCGTATTTATTTGCTTGATTTTTGGTTAACAATAATTTTGTTAAAGTCCCCAAAGCATCTGGGATGACCTTCAATGAAACCGACCTCCGCTTCGCAACAGCAGCTGCTAATTTTTTAACTTGGCCATCAGTTAAATGTATTTCTTTTATAATATATTTTGTCATCTTATATAACGATTACAGATTAAACTTGTATTGTCATTTTACCTCCAATGGAGTCGATTGTAACAGATCTGTCGCTTATCACTAATGCATATGCATATAACGGCACTTGAACTAATGGCGCTACTGGAAGTTCGAGTGTCCAAGTGATTTCAATATCAGCTGTGCTGTCTACAGATCGCTCGCTATGTTTACTAACATCAAAGTAAAATATCGGATAAAGTGTACGAAATTCCTCTGCTGATATCTGAGTTCCATCGCCAGTATCTTGATATTTCTGCATTGAGTCGAGCAGGTACATGTAAGGTCTAGTAGTGTTTTTATTGGCGTTATCTGCAAAATTGCATTCGATCGCTCGTTCTGGATATTGTTTTGAATTTATTCTAGCGTATATTCGTTTAACATCAGCGTTAGCAAATATTGCATTATTTCGTTGTTGGTCATTACGTTGACCTTGCTGCTGGAATACAACAAACAACTGACGCGGCAGCTGTTCACTCGATGTTGTTGTGACTCGCCATGTGTAGTCGGTGGTATTCGGAACTGCTGTTTGATATATTTTATGCTGCTGAAAATGAATTTTATTCGTGCGTTTTTCCAGCATACTATCTAATTCTAACATTTTAGTGACTGACGGAGTTATTCGTGGCATCCACAGCGCAAGTTTTTTTATGACAAATTGTACATCAGCCCCACCAGATCTGAGAAAACAATCATTTTGTTCTGCTCGATCTAAAATAAGCGTATGTTTAACTCCACGAAATACTTTATTATAGTCCCTGCAAAAGCCAAATATTGTACTTAACGGCAGCATCATTGTAATCTGACGTGATGCTGCTGTAAGTGCTTTTCTCTTAGCATAACCTTCATTATAACGTCTATTTCTAACGCTAATTGCTCCATTAACTATAGCTAACATTGCAGTACCATCAGCGGCTGCAGCTGGTGGTGTTATACCAAGATTATTACAAGCAGCAATAAGCGAAACTCTTGTAGCGTCTGCATCAGCGGCTGCACCTGGTGCGGCTATACCAAAATAGACAGCATTAGCGATAAGAAAATTTCTCACAATTACAACATCTGCAGCAGCATCAGCTCCGGCAGCTAATGCTGTTCTTAAAATAAATTAATTTATCACAGGAAATATTATACCAGCTCCAGTATCTTAAACCACATCATATTAGTTGCAGTTGATTTGGAGTAATCGTCGGAAAACGAAACAATATTTAAGATCGTACTTGCAACTTGTAAGTGACTGGAAATATCTTCGACAGTTTGATTGGCCAGCTGATATCGAGCACTTCTAAATAAACACCAACCATTGTTTATAAGAGCTACTTCTGCTCCATCAGCAATTTCGGCAGGTGGAACAGCTGTTGTCATAATCTGGCCATGAACTTCTAACATTGCTTTGTGAGGCAGTAGAAATACGTCCTCGTCTCGTGTATTAAATGTTCTAACGCCAGTTTTATTAGGCTCGTTAGAATTTTCATCAAGATATTCAACATACTCAAATTCTGTTACTGTGTTGTCTGTGTCATAAGTTTCTGCAAAATCGAGATAATTTTTCACAGACATTTTTTTATTTTATTAGGTTATATAAAATTATTGCGGCGTTGTAACTTTAGATATTAAATTTTGTATAATCTGCTCGCCCTTTGGTGATAAAAGTTTTTTTGTTGTTGTTATCATCGCGCGTTGGGTTTCTTTTGTTGGTGCGATTTCTGAAATAACTTGTTTGATTGCGGCTTGCGTCTTAGGTTCGCCTTTTATTTTATCAGATATTTTTTGTCCCACTGCAGTTCCAGCAGCAGATGCAGCTCCAGTTGCAAAAGCTTTACCCGCGTCAAGTGCAATTGGCGCAACTTTACGAGCTAATCCCGGGATATTTTCAACAATTTTAGTAAATATATTTCCGAAAAATCCTCCTACTATTTTTCTTCTGTAAACTTTTTTTCTGTTTCATTATATCTGAGGTTGTATAATTTTGTTGTCAAATCTTTCAAAAATATATGTTTACCGTTGTTCGCCTACGCAACGCGTAGGTGCACGTAATAAGTAACAACTTCGTTATTAAAATCCAACTGTCTTCCAGATTGGTCTGTCAATTGCATATTTACTTCTGTTATTTGATTTTCAACGTTTAGCGGATAATAAATAATATGACGCGGACTAATTTGCATGAGAGAACCTGGTGGAACTTCTGGTGAAAAACTGTATATTGTCTGACCTTTGCTGCCTTTGGCTGAATAAGAACCAGACGCGATCGAGCAATTTACCAATATCGTGTTAACCTCACTTATATTTACTGGAAATTCACCGTCATACGTGACAGGTGTTTGAAGAGGAGAAAGAGCAAAATATAAATATTTTGTAAACCCTATCATTTGTGCTATACTTTTTAATGGAAAAATAATTGACGCATTTTTTAATGTTATTCTAGCTCGCAATGTATTATAATTCGGTGCTAGCTCAAAATCGTCTGCATTACCACCATGCTTTGTTATAATTTCTTTTATCGTTTTATTCAGATCAGTTATATTGTAGGCCCCTTGTGGAATTTCAATATCTACATTTTGCCTAAATATTGGAGAATTTGGATCGTTAGAAATAAATACAAACTTATCGTTGATACCAGTTTTTACATTAGCCATAGCGTTCCAACAAGTGCAGGAAATTAATCCAATTTCGTATTGTTTCTCACGATCTAGTTCTATTGGCGGAATATACTTTACTGAGAAGTTCGCGCTGTCTTTATCAGATTGATTAGAGTCGAGTAATAGCGTCGCTGACATTTATTATTATATTTTCATAAAATTAAGTCGCCGCGATTAAGTCGCGGTGCAAAGTATCGTATTCGTCAGATGCTAATAAATTTCTCGATCTCAAATTATCATGTATGTCGATGATTTCATTGTCGATTTCAGCACCAACATTTCCTGCTTCTTTTGATGATATCAATAGCATTAATCTACCGATCATTTCAGTAACTGATGCGAATATTCTGACTCCAGTTCCTGTTATTTGTTCTTTATATTCTTTTACACGTTTTTTATTGAATAAATCAAATTTTCTTTTAAAACTCCACCCCTTACCATAACCTTTTTCTCTACTATCATCCGCTGTTTCGAAAAAAGTATAAGCTATAACACCTTGTCTTATTCTATCAAGAAATGGAAGCATATCTTTCTTTTTCATGGCTGTATCTAATTCTTTGTTAGCATTATCACCGTCTACTACCATGTTTTCTAACATATCGTTAAATCTGTCGAATCTTTCCTTTTCCCAAGTTTTTATATTACTAATATCATTTATATCATTTTTTCTTAAAAATTCATCATATTCATCTTCTGTTATCTCACTATTTGCTTTTTTTCTAAAAAAATTTCTTTGCTCTCCAACTTCCATAAACTTTACAGTAAGCTCACCAACTCTTTCTTGCTCCTCTTTAATATCTTTTATTTCTTCTGATAAATTTGTTAAAATATTTTTAATTTCTTGTGTTGCTAATACTGCTAATCTTCGTTCAAGTTCCAGCGGATTATTTATTAGCCGATCCAATGCAGCTTGTCTCGCAGCAGGATCAGCTATATTTGCTACAAGTGCCTCAGCTATTTTTTTTTTTCCCGTATCAGATCTCTCAATAATTTTTCCAGCAGCTGCTTCTTGTTGTTCTTTAACTAGTCCGAGTAAACCTTTTTTCACGTAGTTGCTTAAGTTCTTCTTCTGATAGTGGTTTAGTTTCAGGTTGTTTTCCAAATAATGCTTCAGTAATTGGTTTGAGAGCGGTTGCTGCTGTTTCTGCTGCAACAACTTGACCGCGCCGTGCTTGCTGTACTAGCTGTTTAAATTTTGCCTGAGACTGCGCAAGTTTTTTTTAGATTTTCTATATGTTTTATGTATTTTGCTTGTTTTTCCATTAATTATATACTATTTTCTATAGAAATTATTGTAGATAGTTTTCAATACAACATCGAAACATTTTATTCTTATCATTCGTTAACTTATCGAACAAAAAGAAATCATATCTATTTGCCGTTGCTTGACGGTACAGTTCAATAAATTTATCTTTTGTCACGTCGCCGCATTGTTCGTTCGCGATATTTCTAACGTCAATATTGTCAAGTCCTGGAAATAATATAAAACAGCCAGTATTTCGCCTGATAAATCTGTCGTCATTATAATATCCTTGAGCGAGATAAATGGAATTACATTTCTTATTTCGCGACAGTGAAAAATACGAACTGATTTTATTCATTTCCTCGTTGTTTAGCGGAATATCATCAAGAACAACTATTTTGTGTTCGGACGAATCGAGTTGATTAACTGGAACAAGTTCTTCCGGTTGTTTGATAATAAAGAAATCTTCGCCAGATTCAAGATCGTCACGAAGTTTGTCATTATAATTGTTAAGCAGCTCGTACTTATCTTGCTGCGGATTAATTGTGTAAATATAAACTCGATCGTAGTTAAAATTATCTCCGAGAAGTAAATTCATAAGCAAATTTGTTTTGCCCGATCCAGTTCTACCAACTATAAGATAATGACAATCTGGAAGCTCATTGTTATGTTTATGTTTCACCAACCGCTCTGTATCAAAGTTTAATATGGACGATTTTGCCATTATACAATTTTATGGTATATAATTTTGTCAAGCAGTAAATAAATAATGAGTTTTTACTCAAAATTTGGAACATTGGTAGGAGATTCAACAGCTGATAAGCAAGACTTATCCAAATATGCAACTCTTGATCAACTTAGAAAGGAAATTACTAATTTATTAAATATCACAAATGTAGATCAAAACGAAGTTGTTATTTTCCAAGATAAAGAAGGACGATTAAAAACGAGTAATATACAACTATCAGATGTACTTATACGAATTCCCGCCGCGGTTGTTAACAATATAGTTACTTTTGCCGATCAAGGTAAAATACAAGATTCGGGCAAGTCTATTAACGATTATGTTAGGAAAGCTGGCGATGTATTTACTGGTGACATTGTTATGCCAGGAAAAAAAATTACATATCTTGGAGATCCAATCGCAGATACAGACGCAGCAACAAAAAAATACGTCGATGATCAAGAATCCAAATACGTGTCAGTGCGCGGTGGTATAATGCGTGCATTTCTCGACATGAACAACAACAGTATTAATAATCTCAGAACACCAGAAACAGATTTTGACGCCGCAACGAAGAAATACGTCGAAAATAAGGAAATTTCAATAATGACTTCGTTAACGACAATCAATAATGGAATTGCTACATTTAAAACTGATTATATTAATCATGTACAAACATTTCTAAATTTACGTAGAAATGTAAACAGATCTATTAATGACTTTTTTGGAACTCAGCCAACTGTTATTATTAATCTCGCTGACATTAGCACAACACTCAACGATATCATTAGTGGCATTCCTAACATTATTCAAAAAACTAATCTCGTTAAAATTCCACACGGACGAGCTAACAATATCGTGTACACAGTCGCATCAGGAAAAGCAACATGGTCGCAGCAAAATAACACTTTTAAACATACCGCAGAAGTCACTGGTGTATATAGATTATCTGTGTTTAGCAGTGCAAAATTCAGTATATTTACCACGTTTCCATGGTGTCATTCAACCGATGATTTTTCTGGAATTGTGTCTATAATGTTAAACAAAGATGTCGAGGAAACGTTTATGCTGATAGCGGATGATAAAAAGTTAACCGCAGCGACTTATTGGTGGTGTATTGAATTTGTAGCTGAAACTCCCGAATTAGTTACTTAAATAATGGTATATAAACAAATATTATATAATGAAAAAAAATATAGTCGATTTTAATCATATTTCAGAAAACATTCCCAAGAAAGATGTTGACGCGTTAATGCAATATTACAGATACTATCATAAAAATCTTTGGTGCGTCAAAAAATGTTGCAAATACTATGCAAAAATACTGCGAGTGATATCATATCTACCGCTGCTAATGACCGGCTCTGGTATAATTTCAAGTGGCGCATCATTAAATCCGTTTTTGTTAATAATATCCGGCGTTGGTGCTTCTCTTGCAGCAGCTTGTAAAAAAGTTGAACCTCGATTCGCGACTAAAATAAATGCTTGCAAAACAGCAAGTATAACTTATAAAAAATTACTTGATCAAATTCGATCTTATTTGCGTAGCATAAGATATGATATGGACGACTTAATACGCGAGTTCCGCATTATTGATAGTATGTTAACAGATATTCTGCCAATGAGAGTCAGCAAATGCGAAAAAGATTATAATAAAAAGTAGATGTTTAATTTTGTGTTGCTTTATCAAATAATATATCAACCATGTTATCAATAAATGTCATCACATCATCTGCCCATGCCGCTATTCTCATATCATTTTCAGTCGCGAATAACCATACCGACCCATATTTCGGCGATATATGATAGCCTACATATTTAATACAATCGCTTATTATTTTAGATTTTATACCAGTATATGCTGACGCTGCTTTGATCGAATTAAATCTTTTACAAAATCTATTTGTTAGATCAAATCCAACATGTCTTATTGAATAACAGAAGGACATTATATATATTTCATTTGTTTAATATAACATTTTGACTAATAAGTACATAGTAGTAGCGAGGAATGATGTATCCTCTCTCAGAGACACCTCGGCCCCAAAGCGTTGTATGTTAACATCTTTGTCAGAAAATGTGTTAACATTTTGAGCTAAAAAGGACTGCTGACAAAAATGTTAACATACAACGTTTTGGGGGGCCGGGGGGTCTCTGAGAGAGGATCATCAATTCCTCATTACTACTCATGTGATGCAAACTTACAGACGAAATGTGGCTTAAAACCATGATATAACTGGCCTAAGGTGGCGTAGTAAAAACAGTTCTCTGTATTAGGGGAGTTGTATAGTTTATGGCGTAAAATGATGACGCTGCGTTATGGAAAGTTAATGAAGAGAAACCATGCAATTGTACAGTTGATAGACAATTGGGAAGTTGTGAGATCTGTGGTCTTGTATTAATTAGAGTAAAATTATTTATAGAATGGACACATTTAACTGTCCAGTTTACAACAGTAGTTGTATAGAGGCCTTTGGAATTAAGGGAAATTTATTACTTCTAGCGGAATTGCGCCAGAGTTTGACATCGCTCGGTCAAGTAAAACCCCTTGGATTGTTACAATATTATATCTGTACGATCGCTCAAGTGTTTATGCTTGTGTGTGTGTGTGTGTGTGTGTGTGTGTGTGTGTGTGTGTGTGTGTGAGAGAGAGAGAGAGAGAGAGAGAGAGAGAGAGAGAGAGAGAGAGAGAAATGGAGAAATGGAGAATTAATGGATTTGTATTGATTAAAAAGTTTACAAAGAATATTACGCACCTCCTGGAGACATCACCGCTATCTGTTATGTGACACGAACAGATCTTAAGACTAATAACGAACTCGTTTTCAGTCCAAAAAGTAATTACATGTGCGTCAGTCTATGGATTAGGGTACATTGTTTATTGTCATTCAGTATATGAAATAATTTTGCAAAATTTGCGGTTTAAACCTGACTTTAAATGTAACTTCCTTGACCACAATTCCGGATATATATATAAGAGCATGTGTAGTGTGTATGACACACACACACACACACACACACACACACACACACACACACACACACACATATATATATATATATATATATATATATATATATATATATATATATATATAGGGATGAGGGTAGTTTGTGGTCATCCATGACAATGATGTGCATACCTGTATTCGCTTCAGTTGCATTATTTGATTGATGATAATTTGCAATGCAGTGGATCATTTTTGGAGGAATTTAGCGTAGAGACAAGACAAAAATCCAAATAATAATGCAAAATAAGTCTGAGTAAGATTTACCGCTGCCCCGAAGCTACTATTATCTGGATTAATTGTCACACTTGTTTAACATCCATGTGAGATTGAAGCTTAAATTATAATAGAACATGTTTTTGACCGAGAATTTTCATCACTAATTTTCTTTTACAGGCACAGCTCACAACGTCCTGATAGCCTTGGCATTGACCCTTTGTGGCAGAGTTTGGTTTTGGTCACCACATTAATAGCCTTGCTATTTTTATTTACATATTCTACCTGCATGTAACAACGCTGAATTGCAGGGTGTAACGGTGTTTTCCCAACTCATAAATTGATTGAGTTATTGTTCGAATCATTACACGAATTTCAAAAATATTTTTGCATTATCTTGCAACAGCCGCACTTGTATTCTTTGATCTTGGAACTTTCTTGTGTGCACTGGATCTACCGTGAAGTGTATGGATGTATTGTCCTTTTTACATATAGACTTTAGAATTTATCATATGTTATGTTCAACGTTGCTCTAAAAATGCCGTAATTTCTATCGCATTGACAACTCTTTGTGCCAAATATTAGTCGGAGTGGATATCTCTCTCAAACTTTAACACTAAGATGTACGGCACCCATTTTGTATTTCTATTTGCAAGAAGACTGTACCTTCCCTCAAAATGTATATTATATTGTGGCTTTGCGACATCCTTATTAATGTTTTTCTGATTTCTTCATCCTTGTAATGAGCCAATGTGTGACTGTAGTATCTGATTCGTTTTACGGTTTGAATTATAGTCTGCATTGTTGATATTGTTTAAATTACACATTTGCATGAAGAATTATTAGTATCTGTTTACAGTCTGGCCAGATGTAATTTTTTTCTTTGTTTGTAGCCCCGAACATTTTGAGATGCCCCCACTGGCTGGAAAATGGTTATGATTTTCTTCCAGTATACACTTAATAAACTTTAAATCTATAGACTAAAGTAGACAAGAACATATTTACTTTTATTCTGATATTCTGTATTTAATTTCTGCTGGCAAGATAGCATGTGTAATCTATGTGCGAGGCATTGTTATTGGGTGTAGACAAGGACGCCCCGCAACCGCGCCTACCCAGTAACATAGATTTTTATAAAATGCTCCAATTACCCGCTTTTCATCGGAGAATAAATGCGCTGAATCCAATAAATGAAAGCATGCCTGGTTTGTGTGCAAATCTAGAGAAGAAACCATTTACATTTTTAAATGTATTAACATCAAGATCTTTGGATAATGAATCAGTGGTCAGGATTGTCTGTCTGTCTGTCAGCCCAGATATATATATATATATATATATATATATATATATATATATATATATATATATACAGCATCACTTTGTGTATAATTTTATGAAGGTGATGTTTCAAGAACTTGGAAAATATTGGCGGTATTTTAGCATAGACACACATTCAAAGGGATACAAATGGATAATTCTATTTCTCTCTCTTGTGCCATCTCTCTGTCTCACATGTCACTTACCTGAGTGCGAAGAATGTGTCGACTGACACTGTCGCGTTTGAAATGGCCATAAATGACCACTCATTGTATGCCTTTGGTACAAATGATCCAGCGTTTGCTGACAAAATAAATGATTAGCAGACATGAATGTACTGAAAGAAAGAAGGGACTATTAGTAATAGAGATGTAAGCTTTACCTTCATCACAATGCATAAATATTTGCTTGTTTCACAATTCTCTTTCGATTAGTGACTTTTCAGGAAATGTTCAGTCATTCTTCCCGGTTTGATCACGAGTAAAATATCAAAGAACTTACCATCTCTTAACCACACACATATAAGCTCCCATACAATTAATTAATTAACTAAATAAATTAAGACAAACATAAACAAAATAAATAAATCAAGCCATAGCATGCCAGGGTTAACGGATTATTACATAGTGAAAAGTAAACACTGAATTTGGTAACAGACAAAAGAAAAAAGAAAATTATATCATACATTCCAATTAGTCCAACATCAGCTATTCATCTGGATATATTGTCAGAAAGTTTAATGTGATTGTGGCGTTATGACTCTCCCTTTAATAAGAGAAATTCATTTTCTTACAAGTTTCCAACGTGTGTCAGAATGGTTATAATAATTTTAAGTTGGACAATTTGGGATCTTAAATTATGGAACTGCTGTAGTAGATATCCGTTGTAATGGCGACTCGACACAGTAAAATCACTATTAGCATCCTCAAAGACCTTACATCTCCATCATTTTTAAACAGCCAGTTCTGGACCCACCACACATTGTTCAACCTTGTCTGTCGTTTTCAGTCAATCAGTAACTGGTAAAGCTAAGAAGAACGGTTAACTTTGAACAATTTATTGTTTGACAGAAACAAAAATAAAGCTGGATGCATACCTTGAAAGTAAAAGGCAAACGACAAAGTATGCCCAAGTATGACCCAGGACATGCTGAGGAAGCGGATCCCATTCACTGCAGTAAGACTTTCCGAAGTCTGCTGAGTGCTCAGAAGCTTTCTGCCGTTTGTATATATGGAAAATGAAAGTAACAGCTTTCCGATGATTCCTGCATGTAGAAAGACCAGAAACATCAATAAAATAATACATAGAGCTAACTTTTCGAAGGCTAGGAAACCCATTATCCGCCCAGTTACATATTTTCCGTTCCCTTTAAATAGGCATAATGGAAGTGACCTCCTGTTATTTTGGGGCCTTGAACGGCACCACATGATTTCTTATTGCACATATTTTGTAAACCAGATATCTACTCTGTTAATCATTAACAGAGAAGAAGAAGTCATATTTAGATTTCAAAATGGTGTTATATGATGGTATAACCTGAACTCTACCAACAGCATATTTGCAAACTATGAACTGGAAGAAGATTTTATTTCTTAAAAATGTAGACATTTTGCTCTTTTTCAAAACTATTGCTCTTCTTAAATGACTTTACTCATTCTATATCAATCGTACACTAATACACATTTAGTCTCCAGCTCTTTTATATTTCAAGAAAAAAGAAGTATTCATCCATTTTGATTCTTTTTCATCCGGAATCCCATTTTGCCTTTGACACTTTTTATTTTAGTGAAGATAACTAGATGAAATCAATAAAAAAGAATCCGATCAAATATATTAGAATGAAAGTGAAAAAAATAATAATTTGTGTAACGTAAGAATCTAAGCCAGATGTGCGATATTAAATTATAATAGAAATTAAAGCCGGTATCTTTTATTACAACACTAAGCAAGCACAGACATCATTTCATCAGCTACTACTATTAATATATTACTACTATTACAACTACTGCTGTTATTACAGCTTTACTATTATTACCACTACTACTACTATTAGTGTTACTACTATTACAACTACTACTACTATTACAGTTTACTATTATTACCACCGATACTATTATTACTGCGCTACTACTATTACAACTACTACTACCATTACTGTGTTACTACTATTACAAATACTACTACTGTGCTAGTACTGTTATAGTATACTACTACTATTACTGTGTTACTACTATTACAACAACAACTACTACTACTACTATTACTGTGTTACTACTATTACAACAACTACTACTACTACTATTACTGTGTTACTACTATTACAACTTCTACTACGATTACTGTGTTGTTACTATTACAGCTACTACAATTACTGTGTTCCTATTTTGTTTTACAACTACTACAAATATTTTCTGTGATGCTATTATTACAGCTACTACTATTAGTGTGCTACTACTATTTCAACCGCTGATATTATTACCGTGTTACTGCTATTACAGCTAATACTGTTACTGTGTTACTACTATTACAACTACTACTATTACTGTAGTAATGCTATTACAACTACTGCTGCTATTACTCTGTTACTAATATTATAGCTACTACTATTACTGTGTTGCTACTATTACAGCTACTGCTACTACTATTAATGTGTTACTAATGTTACAGCTACTACTATTACTGTGTTACTACTATTACAACTAATACCATTACTGTGCTACTACTATTACAATAACTAATACTATTACTGTGGTACTACTATTAGAATTTCTACTAGTATGACGGTGTTACTACTAATACAACTACTATTAATATTACTGTGTTACTACTATTACATCTACTACAATTACTGTGTTACTATTACTGCAACTACTACTAATATTGTCTCTGCTTGAATCATTGTAAAACTACTAGCGATATCATAATAAAATACTTGATCACACTGTTTTATGCCCGTAGTGATGTCAATAATTTCAAACTTTCGACGACATTTACATAACCACGAAATGGTGTAATAAATAAATAAATATATATATATAAATAAATAAATAATATAAAATAAAATAAAAATAAATAAATAACTAATTAAATAAATAAAATCGTCTATACATAACAAACCAGGTTCTACTTTCTCGCGTTCTCCCGACTTCAGAGCATACTTATTCGAGGAGGGTTTGTCCAGAGTTGTTTCGGAGTTAGTTGCTGACGTAGTGTAGCCATTCATGTGCATTTCTGGTGGTGAAGCCACGAAATCCATTTCAGTAACCTGAGACTTTTTAGGAGTTTTGGTCATATGTTGTCTGATGACATCGTACATCGTTCCGAAGAGTATAATAACACCAATAACGGAGACCGCCGCCCTACAATATATATATGGTGGTGTTACACACTATACCTATTGTCATCGTTTATTTCATCTGTAGACTTATTACTTACTAGTATGACCTAAATTTGAAGGACAAAATATGAAAGAAAAATTAGGAACCAAAACAGAAGGTTTTGGCTCTAAATGCTGTTTCGTGTGCAATTTACATGTTTGTTTTGAATACTCCCATCCGACTGAAATCCATTTCTGAATTTGTCGAATGCCACCTACGGCATTTCATCGAAAATCTGCCTTGAAGGATTAATAATACTACAGACTATTTTAAGAAGTAAATAATTAAGGCCTGCAAGGAAACACAGGATGCATGGCCTGATAATTCCTCTGCTACTGACAAATCGGTCAAGCTTTTAACTCATATTAAATTCCTATTCACCTCATAGTGGACCAGTGTTAAATTCCCATTGAGACCACATTGACCCATCCGTAATGTTACCGTACGACCCATTATCGTCCCATAATGTTAAAATTTCCATAGTGTCTAGCGTCATGCTAATTTCCACAGGGGCCAATAATATCCATACGCACTGTTAAATTCAGATAATGTTAAACAACTATAGGAACACATACTGCCTCACGATGATAAATTTCCATAATCCTCATCGTGGCAACCATAATGTTAACTTCCACAGGGTCCCATTCCGCCCTATAAAGCTAATATTTCCATAGGGAGCCAATGTGCCATCCGTACTGTTCATTTCCATCAGTCCTCTCAGTGTCCGATCTGTGATGTTAAATTCGTATATGTCTCCATACCGCCCAACAGCTACTTTTATCTAATGGTCATCTGGTCTCCAAGACAGTCTCATTTCCCGCATGGAAATTCGTAATTAAAGCCGATGTATTAAAACTGTCACCTGCTTTTCATGGTCAAATGCTAGGAGTTTCCTAACTAAAGAATGACATCCTACTGGAGCTCATCGACCGTGACCGCTCTATGTATGGAAGTGAAGCGTATGCTTTTCCAAGAAAGGCTCGGTTTTAGTAAAGACATGCCATGTGGTTTGATGTGAAAGGTGCCCTGTTGTGCTTATATTCGTTGTTTCTCAAGTGTGTCTGTTAGTGTATCAACCGGCTAAACTGTTATTAATATTTTGAAAATTTGAATTAAGCCACAATTTTGCTTAAAATTTTCATTGCAGAGGAAAACTGTCGATGTGGTTCTTATACCACACCCATACTGGAATATGTCGATGGACGCTCTCAATATATTCGTTATTTAATAGAGAAACAATTATAACCAGAATATCTTGTCGCTTAATCAGATTGGACAGATTGAACAATGTATATCATTGTTTACATTATAACCCTAGTTTGGGAAGCAAAGTATTTCAAATTTCAAACGCTGCTCATTTCTGTACGATGGGTGGATAATATTTATCGTAAATACTCCCACCGCCAAACAAACCAAACCTCAATAGCAAAAACAAAAGAAAACCACAAAAGACGAATAACAACAGCAACAAGATTAAAAATTATAAGAAAACAAAACAAAATTAAAAGTATGGTAAAGTCTTCATAAATCCGAAAGCAAATTTGTATTCTGGTCCAAAGCAACAAATGTAGTCATAACGTACACACCAGATAGTCAATGAATATCCATCCAGGTTTCAAATGAAAATAGTAACACACATTGAAACAGTAGGTGACGTTTTAATCCAAGAATAGATAATAGATTGAGTTTACAACATTTGTTTCATTACATAATGTTAATTTTGCCAGTAATGTTAAGCCACAAAGAACATAGAACCGAGGACAAAACTGGTGCAAATCTGGTAGTAAATACATGATGGGGCATATCACAAATCTCCGACACCAGGGTGAGCTGTTAATCATTATATATTAGGCCTAAATCTGCTCCCTCTGAGACAGCCGACTGCAGCTGCAAGACATAAGTGTTGATTTAGCTGCCTCAGTACCATACATGCAAGCAAAATGATACTACATGAGGGATAGACAGTTGAATGGATAGTTTTAACGGCACGTTTAACACATTATTAGGTCAATCATGCCAAGGAAATGAGAGCCAAGCGTCTTTCCAGAGCACACTCAGACGCAGCATACCCTGGATGGACGAGGCGGATATCGAACTCGAGATCCAAGGATTACGAGTCTGATGCTGTAGTAAATGTGATACCACTACTCGTTTGTAAAATACAAGTAGGAAGAGCATAAAGAAATCTATGAATAAGACCTTTTCCCATACCAATTCCCAAGGACAAATTTATACTGCGAATTCTTTGAACAGGCAATCATGACAATCGCTTGAAAACGTTTCTAAACAAGAAATCTAATATTGCTCTTCCCATGACGAGGAACAAAATTTACTGATGAACCTAATGGCATCAACAACAAAATAAATAATAATAATAATAATAATAATAATAATAATAATAATAATAATAATAATACCATCCAGTGTACGATATTCATTTCAAACCCAGGTTTGACACTTTAACCACCAATTAGGTTTTACGTGTGAAGAGAAACCTCTCATATATATATATATATATATATATATATATATATATATATATATATATATATATATATATATAGTAAGTTGGTAATTAATACTCACGTAATAGCAATAGCACTTTGATCCTGTACAAAGTTTTCCTGTATATCACATAACACTGGAAGTCCAAGACCATTTAGCTGACATGAGTCCGGTACACAGAGACCAATGGAGATTTTGGCCGGTAGGCCTGGCAAACTTGGAACCTGAATAATAATAATAATAATAATAATGTGGCTGTATTGTTTACAGATACAAGGAATATTAAGAAAAGAAAGTAGGAAATTCAACTACTTTGTTTAACCTTTGTAATATGGATCTGTTTGCATGAGGACAATGTCGTAGATGTGGATATATTTTAAAATATGCAGTTCAAGTAAATCTTTTCTCGTTTCATTGTGGATTAGATGCAATAATATCGATATTAATGTTGATAGCTACTTAAAACAGATTATTCTACGACCATCTGTTTTATTGAAGAAAGGTATGGAAATGATATATAAAAATAATTTCCATCCCTCTCCCAGATAAATAATCAGCTTAACTTAAGGACTAATTGGACTCTCGACTTGGATCACGTATATGACAATGACTTGTGAATAAATTTTGTCAAGAAATTCTTTGGCATAAAACTTCAGCAAGATGTACAGTCTGAATATGGACGGAAAAGATAAACTGTATTGTCTTAAGTCTTTCCAAGAGTAACGTGGACTTTGTATCGTGTTTCCTTTGTGTGTGGGGGTGGGGTGGGGGTGGGAGTGAAATGGTTGTTTCAAGAGTTACCATTGTTTAACATTGGTTTGAAGATTGCATCCAGAGTGAGTCTTGATACTGGGTTAACTTTAATCTCCAAAATGAAAGGTTATACTTGGAACCATATACGTCGTTCAAGCTGATGATGCTATCAACTTATTTATTTGACAATTGAAACTATATTGCTATAAATGTATAATTTCGATGACCTGCCAAGTTCATATGCATTTAAAATTAAGACATGATATGGTTCCTTCAGATAAATGCATTGTATATATTATTTCAACTGGGAACATTGCGACACAAGATGAGTATTGGATTAAAATGATGGAGAAAAAAGAAAGAAAAAATAGTCCAGTATTAGCCCACAGTATACCTGTCTCTGTCCGATCGTCTGTTAAACTGTTTGACTACGCAGGTGATATGAAATAAAACATATGGTAAGATATTTCCCTATCCAAAATGCCCATTCATACGTGTACCAAGGGGTCAGGGATTTCAAACCATGACTTTGAGCTTTGATATTTATCTCCAATATGAGATAATATTAGAAAGGAATTCTGATTATATTGCAGGGAAAAACTTTAATACTAAAGGACTGTGTCTACTAATAAATGTTATTTGATTTATATTTATATTTATACAGTCTAATCCTTCATTTGACTATTTACAAAGTACCAATTATAAGTTGACAGAATTTAAACATCTTTACCTTTTAACTTTTATGGTGTTGTACATCCTGCTTATGTTTATTTGGATATCTTCTTCTTCAGAGAGGTGTTTTGCAATTCTTTGTATTTACATTTTAAGAACTTTACGTGAATCAGAATCATACAGCCTTTATTGTGCGGACGTGCTGATAAGCAGTACTACATACATGCACATCAAACTAAAACGTATACTATTAATACAATTAAAAATATAAATAAACACAAACGCAAATTACACAATTTTCCAGCTTATCTGTTCAAATAATTCATTTATTTCCAATAATTCTCTGATCCATGTTTCTTAGAGGCCGAAAAGTATTATGCACAATGATGTATTGTGTGATGTTATCCATCTGTCCCTCCGCTAGGCCTTTACTAAATATTCTCCTAAATTGCAATGTGGAAATTCATGAAACTAATAAGTTATACTACCCTTA
>JAECUM010001478.1:35000-59669 GCA_016617855.1 Megalonaias nervosa
CATTTGCAACACGCACAATGGAATGGAGAGAATCTTTGCACACCTCTATGTTAATTTAATGTCCTGTGGCTGAAAGTTCTTTAGATATTGTACTTGCTCTAAGGATGAAGTATACCAAAATGACTACTCCAATTTGATAAAAAATTCAACCTGAATAAATCTAACGTATAATGTCTTAAATACTTATTAAAATAGGGAAAATGAATTGTGTCAGACTTGACGATATCAGCTTCTGAAAGTGCAATGAATGAATTACCGAATATATTAAAAGTAAGCAACTTATCGGCTCTTTCTTTTACAATTTATCTCTGAAGTCTAGAAGATGAAAATGACAAAGCGGAGTTAGCTGATGTTTGTTAGGTGCACATCTGAAGTTAAGCTAAGACGATTGCTCTATAACACAAATTACACCCTTCAATCATAAAAATAAAGGTAATTAAAAGAGTACCTAAGATACACGTCTTTTTTAATTAGCTAGGATAACCAGTGAGGAAAATCGGGGAAATTCTTTCCCTTTATAAATCTAAGCTATGCAAAAAAAAAAAAAAAAAAATACGAAACTGTAGAAGGTTACCAATAAATTTATGTTCTTAAATATTCGTTTTATGATTTAGAGAATTCAGTTATTGGTTGATTTTTACTGCACCATATAGGCGTAAAATATACTCCAACAAAAGCCGATATTGCTTGACTACATTTGAATGCACTCTATTTTCGCAATCCAGTCCTTTTATCCTTTGAGTTTTCTTTCTTCTCTCCATCTATTGATGATCGCTTTGGCTATAGCTATACGATAAATCATGTCAATTCTTACAGGCGCTGTACATTTTATAATCTATCGCAAATTCCTTCCAGTTCAATCTGAACGTTAGCAAGCTCTTTTATCTATTGATATGTCACTTTCTGATACACATCAAACAGATAAACACTTGGGTCAGCTTACGTGAGGGTCACATTTTGAACGCAATAATTTTATTTAAGCATGAAATTTTATTAGAACATTGAATATGGAAGATTTAAGCAAGTTCAATCAGACAATTCCATATTTGACCTTTAAGGGCGAGTTTCTACCATCAGCCAGTTGAAAGTGACCTTTCAAGACTAAAGTCCATATTTAGTTGTTAACAAAAATCCCAACCATAGTTGAATGTTTTATATGTCTGATTTAGAGGGTGTATGGGAGAGGGTGGTATATGTAGATGGTAGAATGGGAAAGAGTGGCATTGGAGAAGGTAGTATTTGAGAGGGTATGATGTCACGGGTGGTATGGGATAGGGAATTATACGAGAGGGTGGAATGGGAAAGTGTGGTACACGATATGATGATACTGGAGAGAGTGGTACTGGAAAGGTTGGTATGGGAGAAGATGATCAAGCGAGGAGGAGGATTAACCTGTTTTCATGATATTCAAAAGAACTGAAAATCTGATTTATCACCTTGTCTCATAAAGTTAGATTTTTCCCCAACCTGCAGTCAAACAGGTGTATATATAGCCACGGCTCTTCGTCTTCTACTGGACCAATTTGCACGATCACGTAATATTGTAAAAGTTGCAAAAAAATTGTTGTGAAAATTATATTCTCCTTTCTAAGTCGACGTTACCCTGTATACATGAGTAACAGAGGGGAACATGGTAAACTATTAAAATATTTTACCACCGTTAGAAGTCTATATTCAAAGTTTAGAAATGAACCCTCTAGTGCACTAAACAATGGGCGTAAGCATTTCACACTTTCCAAATTCGATACTGAAAACGAGACCGCGTGTGTTTCACGGCATGTGTATAGCATATCCTGCAATTGTTCATGCCCTGTAATTTGTCATACACTATTAGTCAATAATGTTGTTAATCGCATTGTTGCCTCTAATTAATTTGTACTAAGACAGGTTTCAGTCATGAAATCGTAGTAAATAAAAGAAAATAGTTAATATGTTTGCACATAATTATTTATACACCTGACAAAAATAAAAGTTTACCTGACTGGCAACTCCTTCCATGCAAGTAACATAATCGTATCAACTGGGAAAAGGGAAATTTAACATCGCCCTCGAAATGCTGAACTTGCTTAAAAAAAATTAAAAATCATTCATCATTTCTTATTCTAATCGCGATTACTACATTCACATATTCGTGCAGCAGTTAGTATTTCACATTATCATCTAATGAACAATGACAGAGATGATTCTTTCTACTTACATTTTAAAGCCCATCCTTCCCCTTTGGAAATAGCCCCCAGTAAAATTTGAACATCGTTTCGGCATTCAGTACTGAATCCAGTCATTGCAGAAGTCAGGTATTTTCCTGGCCCGCCATCCGTTAGTATCCTCTGGAGCTGCTGACCAATTGGAGAGGCGAGAAGCATGGCAATTTGTGGGGATTTGAGGATCCGTTCTACAACGGGAGTGGCTAAAAGTGAGTCAGAGAACGTTCCATTTCCCACATAGTCCATCAGCTGGCGGAACATTGTTGACATATCAAGCGGCGAAGAGCCATTACCTAGTGGTGAAAACAATTGTTGAAAATCTGTTAAGGACGAAACATTATGCAAATCAGATTTGATCCCATCGTGAATCGGCGTCAATTGTGGTGTGGAGCCATTTGCATTGCTACTCTGTTTGGTAGAATTTGGATCCTGAGATTTAACGGGTCTATACAACAACATAATGAACATAATACATCCTACCAAGAACGTACTATACGCCATTGCCGATAAAATTCGGAAGTTCAGTTTCAATCTAATAGTCGCCCTAAAAGGTCTATTTACACTTGTTGGTGTGGATGGTTAACTTGTGTATTTGTGGCAGGGTAGAGCCGTCGGGACACCGTGTGAAGAGAGATAGCACGATACACTGATTATATAGTACCGTTGACCACATGCGTCACCCTGACAATCATATCTGCATTTGGAAATAGGGACGGACCACGAGTGAATCATACCTAAACATACGATTGTGAAATTCGAGGTTTAATCTATTACTTTGAGGGCGTTTTGTGTTCACTTGCTAAGAAGACACACTTTACAAAACAATCTAAAGCTAAGACAATAATATATATATATATATATATATATATATATATATATATATATATATATATATATATATATATATATATATATGTGTGTGTGTGTGTGTGTGTATGTGTGTGTGTGTGTTCTTAGACTGTAGAAGAGGGGTGCAAGTTGTTGTCAGAAAGAAAGTGAACGAAAACACAGGGTTCTATATAATTAACTTGTTGGATGAGATTGTAAAATTAAATGTGCATACACTAGCCTACTCTTTCCGACATCGATACAGTCGAAAGGAAGATAGAGAGTGAAAAGACAGAATTTCCTAGGTCAGTCGTGCAAAATGTTACAAAGTCAGAGTATATGGGTACATAATAAAAACAAAGACAAACGTTGTGTTTGATGCTGGCCACTTTCGTGACTCTGTATTGAACATAAATGATATTAGTCAACCAAAATTTGCTGTGTATTTACAGCATAACATAACTATTTGGACAAAGTCTATAGAGTAAACGTGCTAAGAAATTGAACAATGAGACATAGCGTATAATACAGAAATTTGTTTGAGGCTGCAACCGCCATAAACAGAAATACAGCAAATAGAGCTTGTTGCATTTCTGGCAGCCACAAAAAGGCGGGAGGGGCAAAGAACAAAAATGACCAGCATCAAAGAAAAGAAAATATTAATGTTGATCAAAATTAAACCGATGAATTCTGTAGTGCTGGGCAGTAGAGCACCCTCATACTCCCCGGTAGTTAGATATATCCTGCATGTATGGAGGGTTGGGAAGAAACTTTAAAACGTATGCGCTTACTTCCTGAATGCGCTGTTGGTCTTCTGGAGCTGTTAGAGTACCCTCATACGCTCCTGGCGGTCGGATAGGCAGGTAGACACAGATTAGTCCAGGTCGAGTGAATGATATCCCAACAAAGCACGGTCGATGCCCAGGAGTATAGGTCCGTGAAACCCACAAGACCTGAAAGAGAAAGTAGCACACACGGCGGAATGGCGATCATAGAAAAAGTAATTGAAGTGTTACGAAGCTGAGACCCTTTAGCCTAACGCTATGTATTTCTTAAATGAATCTGACCTCCAGCGGCCTAATTCCGTTATTTGGTTGTCACTGAAACCTTGTCTGGCCGCCTCAGTGGCGGGCCCAATTCTGAAACTATGGGACTTAAAATGGTTTGAGTTAAATCCACAAAAGCAAAGCAGTCTTCTAAGTTCTGTACTAAATTCTACTCTGGAAACTGGTTGCCCACTTTGGTTCATAAAAAGCGGTCCTAGAGTATTACCCCTGAGGGTTAGGTATGCTTGTAAATGAGCTATCGGACATGTCGCAGGATTTTGTTGAGCAGCAACATGTCATATATATGGTTGTCCCGAGCCGTGTTTGAAATGTGGAAAAGTGATTGTAAGACGCTTGGGGAAAAAAGTGACTTGAGATAATTGTATCAAATTGTCATTATGATGTTCATTTGTTTGCACTGCAATCTCTCCTATTCTGAGAAAGGCACGGAAAGCCAATGTAAACATGGCCGAATACATGGTACGCCTGAAATGGTCTGAGATGGCATGCATCATAGAAACTGTAAATCTATCCAGTGTAACTATGTCAATTGTCAAACGAACATCATGAGATTTACTTTTGTGAATGGTTTGAATGAGTCTTTGAATAAGGAATGGGTAAGAAGGGTCTGTGAAGCCATTAAGTTTGTGCACATATCCAACTGCAGAAACAAAAATGGATATCGGACATGCCGCATATTTCTTGTTGATTAAGTGCGCTAGGAAAAGGGCCAAATTGGTTATTGAAACTGGGCGAGACAACTCAGTCAAGGTGTCCGATGTGATCTCTTTATGTAGCGTCCACGCCCGTTTATATGAGGTTTGTGTAGCTGGGTGTAGGAAGTTTTTAAGCCAATGATCAAGCGTATTCTCTAGCTGGGTAGTAAGGTTGGATGAAGCGGAATGCAATGAGGGTGTGAGTCCGCATAGGGAGCCATGGCGTGGAAACTCGAAACCTGTTGGCGAGAAAGGGCAACGGCGAGTCTGTTACGTATACCAGGTATATGTTTTGCCCTGAACAAGATATTTAATTTAAGACAAGAGAGTACACATTTGTGAATGAAATATACGATTTTTGTGTCCTTAGAGGATTGCTTGTTTATGATTTCAACTAAGGCTTGATTGTCAGTGTGAAAATAGATACATTTATTGGATAAGTGATATATATATATATATATATATATATATATATATATATATATATATATATATATATATATATATATATATATATATATATATATATATATATATATTCTAATTAAATAATTGAATAAGTGTCGTAAATCATGGATAGCCATAGTTGGAAATGCGAAAGTCTTATAGCACAATCATGCAAGTCTCGCCAACGCAATTTTCCCAACCTTGTACAGATCAATTAAAGGTTTAGTCACCTTTATAATGGATACTTTTCTTTTCGAATGCTCTTGCGGTCAGAACACGCACAATATCGAGGGCGGATGGATATATATATATATAAACTGCCACACTACAGACGTTGTAGCAATGACTGGAAATTTTTTTTAAAGCTACTTTAAAAATCCAAATAACACTAACACACAAACACGCACGGATGCACGCTCACACATACACACACTCACGCACAGTGCATGGTTGACTTTGTTGCAAATGTTACAGGTGAGAAATTTGCGAAATAGCAGAGATTGTTGTTCCTACAAAGAAACAGGCAAGTGCGTGATACATACCGTGTTTCCATTTTTTACATGTTCGTAGATCTAAAATACAAGTTTACGTCATATTATATTGGCAAACGTTCACCTAAGTGCATCTAAACAAATCCAGTTGGCGACGTTACACACTAAGCATCAATTCGTCATGTTGCTGAAACGTACATGCTGTTTAATTTACTTCTCGGTTAAAAACACACCAGACATTCCTTATTTAGAGAACGTAAATTGAAAATATTAAGAACAAATAATTTATTTATTCAACATTAACAGAAATAAAATTCAATCGAATATATGTCACCTGGTAATAATCCAATCCTAGGTGTGAGATATGGCAATTTCGGTGCGTGGTGCCATGAAACATTTTGCATACTAATGGCGACTAATAAATTGAGATATCTACCTTTCAACCAGGATGATCTCACCGATATCCCACTCTGTAATCGAAAAAAATTTCCTATATCGATAATAAGTATCTCAGTTAAGTATTACTTTTGTGTGTTCAACAAATGCATCTTTACATATGTTTCAAGCACGCTCTACATTCACCTTTATTGTAATGAATAATTGCTTTTTATGAATTTTATATATTGCTAAGTTAGGAAATATGACTTTCGTTTGTTTGTTTTTTTTTGTTTTTTTTTTTTTTTTTTTTTGTTGTTATTTTTTTGCATTTATTTTTTTTTTTTTCTTCAGGGATCACACACTCTGAACTGTGTCAATGTTTGCCGTGGAAAGAGGATTCGAGGGCGTAACCCCAGCGTTTAACGTCATTCTTGAGTGTTCACGCAACCGTTGGACAACTTAGACCGTGTCTGTTGCTCTTCCATGACATTAATTTGAATGACTAAATTTTAGCAACAACTACCAAACAACCACTTCAGAATATGAGTCTTTCCGAAGTAGTGGAATAAGAAACTTGTCTATAATAACCGCTTACATGCGGTACCTAACCCTGTAGCCAGCATTACAATAAACTTACTCTGCAGAATGTAAGAGTCGCAAGCGTGGCTTTGCCTTCTTTCAGTTATCTCACACTCAAGCCTCTGACGACAAGATCTTACATTCATCCACTGTCATGCGAAAAACCAATATAGCTTCGACCTTACCGCATTGTCATCTGCAGCGCGTCTGAGACTGTTCTGGAATCGTCACGATTAAAGCAATAATACGACTCATGTATCAGCCGAATATCCCCCTTTCGGGTACAGCTTACGTCACACAAAAACCCACACCTCGAATTATTCGTATTAGAATGTTCTGTAAACACATCGTAATAATTACTTTTCCTCTACAATTGATATTGTTTCGGATTCATGTATTATATCTGTGTTTATTTCATTAGTAAGTATTTTAAGATAAATAGATGGCAGACACATCTATCTGTTGGGTACGAACAGTTTTATCGATACAAGGAGAAAAATCTTTGCAACTGTCACATCCTCCTGTACAAACATGAGGTTTACTTCCTGTCCTGTCCCACATGAGGTTTTACTTCCTCTCCTGTCCTACATGAGGTTAATTCATTTACCGTAGTCTCAATGGGAAGCATTCATTTATTGTGGAAAGGTGGAAAGAAATATTGTTATTGTGAATCGTGAGGGGAGTAAATCTACAAAACTACCACTTGACATACTTGAGATAAGGTGCAGTCTGAACGTAAGTGTGCAGTCTTAAAACCATTTTTGGGGAAAACATAAACGGAGATGGAGTTGGACGTAGATTCGGCAAATGCTGCAATACATTTTATGTAATGTTTCACATATTTGCTCGAGTTGATGCTATCTTTGTGAACTGACCTAAACAACTAAAAACAGACAAATATTCGTTGGTAAAGGCCAGATTTTACTACACAGAACAAGGTGATTATATATATATATATATATATATATATATATATATATATATATATATATATATATATATATATATATATATAGAGAGAGAGAGAGAGAGAGAGAGAGAGAGAGAGAGAGAGAGAGAGAGAGAGAGATGTGGGTGGAACGAAATGTGTTTTGTTCCGAGCGGGCGGATAGAACTTGTTTGATACTGCGTAGGAATGTCGAAGCTGTCACGCCGAGACTATGTTCTTACGCCCTATCAAACGAGTTCTTTCTCCCGACTCGAAACAACACACTTTTAATTCACACATTGTTTTATTTTTTATGTATACTTTGAAAAATGATAGGGCATCTGGCGTTTTATGAAAGATATTGCACTGTCCATCCCCACATTCATATCTAGTGCTAGACCTATCTACTGTGAAATTGCATCATCGGCCTGGTAATCAGCAATGAATGTTTACAAATGTTGTATGAGACATATGAATGGATTTAAATCTGCAGTCACGGGCCAGTCAATATTTCCCTAAGTAATCAAATGGAACATAGGCTTTTGACCAATAAGGGCCCCTTTTCTTACGTTCTACTTACTGAAAAGACACTCTGCATCCGTCCTTATTTAAGGGCTATTTGAGAGACAAACAATAGTTAAATACATTCAAGATTATAAAGACACTCTGCATCCGTCCTTATTTCAGGGCTATTTGAGAGACAAACAATAGTTAAATACATTCAAGATTATAAAGACACTCTGCATCCGTCCTTATTTAAGGGCTATTTGAGAGACAAACAATAGTTAAATACATTCAAGATTATAAAGACACTCTGCATCCGTCCTTATTTAAGGGCTATTTGAGAGACAAACAATAGTTAAATACATTCAAGATTATACAGATGCTCATGCATTTGCAGTAAATTCACACTGTCGATTTTTATGCAAAGTTTTCCAAACGTGGGTCATTTCTAACCATGCCCTGATTCTTTACGTGACTCCCTTAGTCTTTTTTTACTTTGTCTGGATTTTTAAAAATTTCAATGCAAGATTTCAGCCCAAAAGTAATCTGTCTGTCTGTATGTCTGTCTGTCTGTCTCCCTCTCTCTCTCTCTCTCTCTCTCTCTCTCTCTCTCATTAGAGGATGTCACTTTGCACACAAGCTTCATCTGAGAAATTGTTGTCAAACATTGTGTCCATGATATTTTTGTCCAGCTCAAGTAAGTCTAATTTCTCGGCCTAGAAACCGTGAAATCCCCATAAACTTCCAATCGCTACTTACGGAACTCTCCCTTTAACCCTAGCGGCAAAAGCGGCCATTTTCACCAAATATTACTGTATTTCTAACATTACATCCGCGTGTTGGCGTTTTAAATAATATAAAATGCATAGTAATAAATCATTTCGGATATTTTGTAAGTGGATCAGTATTTAATATTTCAAGCGGTAAAAGTAGTTCCAAGTTGTGTTTGCGATGCGGAAATTTTATGTGTACTATACGGAATGTGCGACACCGAATTATAGATTGAATATCTATATCGAACGCCATATGAGCCATGTAAGATTAAACGGGTTTGTAATACAGCCTTTCATACCAGTAGCGAGGAAAGGTTTTAGAGTGAATGTATATAATGACGTTCTAAAGAATTAATTATGCACCTATGTCAGATAACTAGAGTTAACTAGTCATCTTCCTAGTGAAAGATGTTCTATAGATCAGTTGTTTTGATTTAACGTTTAAAGAAATTTAAAATCTTTTTTGGGGGAGGGGGGTATTTAGCAAAGATGAATGTAACAACAAGCATATTAACATCTTTCACATCGTAAAAATAATCATTTTAGAAAATGTTGTACAGACGCCACAGAAGACAAAAGTAGTCCTTGTGACTATTGGTGAAGGGAAGACACTTGGCAATGAATATACATTTTTACAGCACAGTGTGTGTGTGTGTGTGTGTGTGTGTGTGTGTGTGTGATTTGGATTGTTAACGTAGATTAAAAATAAATTTCAGTTATATCGCTACGATGTCTACAGTGTGACAGTTTATAGTAATGTCTAGCACTGGGGCATCATGCGGCAGACATGTAGCATCATGTCCCACCCAGTCACATTATCATGACACCAGGCTGACCAGTCCTAGCACTAGCCTCTTAATGCTGAGCGCCTAGCGAGGGAACTGCTAGTACCATTTTTAAAAGTCTTCAGTATGACTCGGCCGGTGTTCGAACACACAACCTCCCGCATCTGAGGCCGACGCTCTAACCACTAGGCTACTGTACCGGTCCTTACAGCATAGAGACCATATATATATATTATACCCTCAATTATGGTTGAGATAAGACAGTCAAATGTCCAAGCGTGCCTGTCATCTGATAGGGTTTTATACAAAAATACAATTGAAACAGCAGGTGTACAAATACACCTCACACAATTTTATGCTCTAAACAGTTACAAGTCATGAATGATCTCTTAAATTCATAATTTATAGAAGTATTTTATAACGGCATATTAAATTAAATTAAGTGACAATTCATTTCTAATATTAAAGTCAATTTGTAATCCTTACTCCGTTATAATATCACATTGTCAGTTATTGAGAGGTTATTTCGATGACATACTAGAATCCATCATCAAAGAATATCCGTTATCTGAATACCGACCTAGGTATCAGAGAAATGTTGTAGGAGTTAAATTATTACCTTCTTTTCATGTAATAGGTCACTGCTGTTTATATCAGTGAAGAAAATGAGAGTTCTTGACCTTGTTAGGTTTTAGATTAAAATAAGATAACGGTGTTTGTACTGTGCAAACAGTTTGATGTTGGTAACGTGCCACTTTAACAGTCATTCAAATCAATACGGTTTAGTTACCTGTGGAATAGCTACAGATAGCACTGTATCCCAGTGGTGGGCAAATGTTTTTGAGATTTGATGCCCGACATATATCATGATCTTGTAAAGAATTTGCTTTGCACATAGGTCAGATGACCGTTCGTCCTCGTCGTGGACAGAGGTTTTATAGATTCGATGTTTCGCTTTAATGAAATTTTATTCTTTGGGGATAATACTGAGCAAAAATGAAATTCATCACAACATGATTTATTTGAAACAATGGTTTACAGATATGGCAAAGAACCCAATCACCCTTATGATGCTCGCAGTGTTGGGAAGAAGCTCTGCAAAGTTATATAAATAATGTATACACACTTCAATATTTTTATAGACATGAAACACTTAGAGCTATTATCAAGCAGTACACACAGCTGTTTTACACCTCTCACCAATTTCACAACATGTTGTTAAATCATCAAATACACCAACACTCATCTACTTCTTACATCTCGCACCAATTCTCAGCAAACTTATTGTACATATACAACTTGTTGATTTTTCCATAACAAATGAATTACCAGTCTTGACTGGATAAACTTGGTTGTTTCTTGCTTATGAATAGATTGTGCAACTTGCTAACTGTCATTGAAGTGCCATTGGCCAGTTTCTTTGGTGAACTTGGATCACGTGGTAATAGATTACACGTAAATGAAACTGTTCGTACATGAAATATAAAATATTTTGATAATGGTATATCAGGCTAATCTCTTGTATAATTCATACATTCTTTACTGGTTCGGTAGTATTTCACAACTTTTGGCAACATTTTGTCTAAATAAAACGCCTGGTAGGCCAGGCATTCTGCATTTAAAATAATTCGCATAAAACAGACCAATTACGTGGTGAGATTTGCAGTCTATGAGCAAATTCTCCGATCCAGATTCTTTTATATTCGCTTGAGTAGGGTTACCCCCCACCCCCACCCCGCACCCCCACCCCCCAGGATATCAATGTTTCATCGCCTGTTTTAGTCTCCTTCAAATCTTTCTGGTCACTCTTTTCATATATTTCGAGTAGCTTTAAGGCGAACTGAATCCATTTTGTTTCATATTTGCTGTCAACATATGCGTGATGAATTTGCAGTAACCCTTTTGAGCTTCAAATGCTTCTTCGGTTGAATAAGAGCAACTGATGAATTAACAACCGTGACTGAAGTATTTTTCATTGTGAATCAAACATCTTCTTCAAATGCTTCCTATCTAACTAGAACTTTCCGCTAATCAATCGGAGATAATGGTATTCCAGAAGTGGGCCCTCTTCCATGGATTCTCAGATATCTTTGAAATGATGAAATAACCTCAAACTTATTATATGACAGAGTATGTGATCTAGATTTTTAACGTAGCTTTAACAATTTTTCAGTCATATCGCTACGATGTCTGCAGTGTGACAGTTTACAGTGATGTCTAGCACTGGGGCATCATGCCGCAGACATGTGGCACGATGTCCCACCCAGTCACATTATCCTGAAACCAGGCCGACCAGTCCTAACACTAACCTATTAATGCTGAGCGCCAAGAGAGGCAGCTGTTAATACCATTTTTAAAGACTTTGGTATGACTCGGCCGGGGTTCGAACCCGCAACCTCCCGCATCCGAGGCGGACGCTCTGACCACTAGGCCACCGGAGCGGTCTGATATGACAGAGAATTGCATCGGCAAATTTTATGCATGTTGGCCTTGATATAAGTGAGAGAGTACCCTGCGAGCGTCGGGATTGTATAGTATATTCCTTGCAAAGGTCGCGAAGTGTTCTCTGTCATTTAGTTCATTGTCATTTACCTACGTTATGTTACACGCAATCATCTACAGTGTCGGGCGTACTGCTAATTTTATAGAACGCTATAGAACTCCATTCTAAATCACAATCAAACAGTCCTATGCACCCGCATCTAACTATGATGACAACGAACTGGAGTAATTTTATAATCAACTGCAAGATGTCATTGACAACTCACCCAAGAAGGACATTCTGTTTGTACAAGGAGACTGGAATGCAGAGGCGGGAGTTGATTCACAGACAAACTGGCAAAGCACTTGTGGTCCCTTCTGTAACGCAGAAGCAATTGAAAGAGGACTCAGGTTCTTGGAGTTTTCCGCCTACAACAATCTTGTGCTAGTCAGTACGTTCGTTCCTCACAAAGCATCTAGAAGATGGATCTGGTACAGTCCAGATGGACAACCAGATTGACCACATCTTGGTGAAAAGACGATTCAGCACAGGACTCAATATCGCCAGAACACGAAGTTTCCCAAGAGCAGATATTGGAAGTGATCATGATGTATTAATGATATCGTTTCGCCTCCAGCTGACAATGATCAAAAGCCTAACGAACCAAAAATCAGATTTGACCTTGAAAAATTGAAAGATTCAAAAGCCCCAGAAGCTATCCAAGCAATGATTTGTGGTACAGTTGCACCTCTGATGAACCTGAACAACCAAGACACTGACCTAGAGTCCCCGAGAACCACATTCAACACAGCTATGACTAGTACAGCCAGCAAGATCATTGGCAAATATCGTGGAACAAAGAACCCTTGGGACACAACAGATGTCCTTGACTTATGTGACAAAAGAAGAGAACTGATATAGGCAAAAAGAGATCATGAATGAACTATATAATACAGAGACTTAAACAACATGATTAAGAAAAGCATCAAAAAGGCAAAGGAGTCCTGGATATAAAGACAATGCTGAGAAATCAAAGACCGTCTGAGCAGAAACGACAGCAAGATGGCATATCAACTGGAGAAAGATCTCACAACCCATAAACAAGGGAGAACAATCACCATTCAGGACAAATCAGGAAAATTCCTCACAGAAGATCAAGAAATCCTCAAGCGGTGGACCGAATACTACTCAGAATTGTACAATCATAAGACCTAAGGAGAACCAGCAGCTCTAAATTGCCCTCAAGCAGAAAAAATGATGACAACCCCATTCTTCGTGAGGAAGTAGAAACTGCAGTAAGGTCATTAAAGAAAGGAAAGTTAGCTGGCATTGACAACATACCAGTAGAGCTCATTCAAGCAGGACAAGAAGAGATAATCACAGTCCTAACAACAATCTGCAACAAGATATGGCAGACAGGAGAATGGCCTACCACTTGGACTCAATCTTTGGTCATCGTGCTCTCTAAGAAAGGAAACCTACAGCTACGCCAAAACCACAGAGTCATCAGTCTGATCAGCCACCCAAGCAAAGTCATGTTGAAGATAATTATTAGCAGACTAAAGCCTCAAGCAGGGAAATTTATTGTCGAAGAACAGGCAGGCTTCCGAGCAGGAACGAGCATAACAGAACAAATCTTCGAGCTTTGACTCCTTTGCGAGAAATTCCTTCAGTATCAGCAAAATCTGTACCATGTCTTTATAGATTTCAAGAAGGCCTTTGACAGGGTATGGCATGCGGCCTTATGGGCAACTATGAGGAAATACAACATCAGATTAAACCTGGTACGGGTTGTAGAACACCTCTATGACAAAGCCACCAGTGTTGTCCTCGTTAAAGGCAGCAGAGGAGATTGGTTCCGAACAACAGTCAGACAAGGATGTATATAGTCACCTCCAGTCTTCAACATTTTCCTGGAAAGGATCAAGAAGGATGCCTCGGAAGACACAAGGACACTGTCAGCATCAGAGGAAGAACAATCACCAATCTTCACCTCGCATATGACATTGATGGTTTGCACCAATGGCATCAGCGCAAAAATAAAGGTCAGTCAGCATAAGCTGGAAACACTCTCCAGCTTCAAGTACTTGGGATCAATTATCACAGGTGAGGGCTCCAAAGCAGAACTACTTTGCAGGATTGTCCAGAAAACAGCAACAATAACAAGGTTGAGACCGATATGGAAAGACACCAACATTGCTCTTGGTTCCAAAATAGAGCTGATAAACTCGATTATCATATCCATTTTTCTGCTTGTGAAACATGGACGCTCACACTACATCTACAAAGAGGTCCACAGCAGGATCCAATGAGCCATAGGACCCGTTGAAGACATCTTGACCACTGTGAACAAAAGCAAACTGACGTGGTACTGTCATGTCTTAAGATCATCTATACTAGCAAACGCAATCTTGCAAGGCACGGTGCGAGGTGCAGAAGAAGAGGCAGACAGAAAATGAGGTGGGAAAACAACATTAAAGAGTGGACAGGTATGTGGTTTGGAGAATCCCAATGTGCAGAAGAGAACAGGGAAAGGTGGAGAGAATTCTCTATAATTAATTCTGTATAACTTGATTTCTTTCATACGAATCCGGAATGACTGTGTAGATAGATGAGAATTAATTATTACGTCGTCCTACGAGTGTATCTGCTACACAATGACTCAGTTGCATCATTGTTTTTGGTGCTTAGTCGTGATGGAATATGCATGGTGTGTGCATGCAAGGTGATGGGTGCCGTTTACCCGCGGACCTGAATTAAAAATTCTCTAACCTGTATTATAATATTATTTGTATTATATATATATATATATATATATATATATATATATATATATATATATATATATATATATATATATATATGCCAGAGGCAACGGAGCCAGCACGGCTCACTGGTTAAGGTTTGGTAAGGTACGGGTTTGATTTCAAATTTCAAATACTGGGTAGGCCCTGATTGGCTAAAGCGACAAAGCTAAAGCTAGGGAAAGAAACCATTTTTTCCTAGCCTCAGTATGCCATTACCTTACAATTGTTATTGTGCCATAATCATCAAAGCAAACCCGAGGCTTCTATACCTCATCCTTTAATACAAAATAAGGTTAACGTTTCAGACCTGAATGAAAGGGGAGAGGGGAAAACTTAAAATGCTTAGCGATTTTGATTTAATTTTCGTAATTACTGAATGTTGGCGGCTGATTGGACAAAGACAGAAGTAGCACATGGATCAGTTAATGCCTTAAACTAATTCACGTTTATGGAGACATTTACTTCACACGCCAAAGGTTTCCATAACGTTTGAAGTATTCCGAGTGAGCATAACAATCTTACAACATAATGACAATGTTACTACACGAAATTATATCACAATGTATGTAATGCAATATTCACGAAGATAAACAAATAATGACTACTTCAAAATAAAATAATAACAGTACAGGATGAGTTGACAAGACTACATAATAACAAACTAACATAATGATATGAAAACGAAAGATCATAATGGAGCAATGATACTATGCCGTAATGAATGAAAATCATATCACCGAATATTAACCTCGTTACAGGAACGGAATAGATTATGACCTCTGACAAAGAACAGACAACATGACCCACTATATTGATAGTGATATATAACGTAGGGGCAGCATAGAAAAATGAAATTTTGACTGAGTCCAGGACGTAACACAATCTGACCATGGCTTTGCTTTCCTATACCAGGTTCAGATGACCTTATACTTTAGGCTAATTCAACCTGATTGTTCGAAAACATGGGAGCAGTCAGTTTGGTTAGTTGTGTGCTTAGTTCTTGAACATTTGTCATAAATGCAAAAATATCCAAAGAAATTTCACCCACATTACAGGAACATAGAGATAAGCCAACATTCTCTCTTCTGTGCATGTTTCAAATGCAAACAACTTCACCTTATATCTGTCACTCTCTCAGAAGTTCAAAATATCTAATGTGCGCCCCCCCCACCCCCTTATTTATCGGAAAATTATTCAATCTTAATTTAATAAGTTTTGTTATTAATTTGTAGTGATTGGGGGGGGGGGAAACATATTCACCAGAATGATTGTTTTTGTGTGAATAGTAGAACGTAACCAATTTGAACAACAATAAATTAATAAAGTTTTAATGCCCAACGGGGCTTAACCAATTATAACTAACAAAATCCACACGTTTATAGCGTGATCTCTTATCTCTGTCAACGGAAGCAGTTACAAGTCAGATGGTACTCCGCCTATCACTCGGAAAATACTCAGCGATTTTAACAGGGGAGTCGTACAATGTAGACGGGACTTCAGTTTTATAAGATACAGGTAAATTAAGAAACAGAATTCTCACAGAATTACACCTCAAAATGCATCATTTTCTACCTGGTTAGTGTCCTAAAATGACTTTCGTATTATCATAGATTTACATTGACTAAAAAATCTGCTATGGGCTAGTATAGGTGGTGGTAAAACTTATAACTGCGACTCGACAATTCGATCAAAATACTAGTTATTCTCTGAAGCTCTTTGAAACTCTTCAGTTATCATTTCTATCAACTTTCTTTTATTTATCGCAACGAACGTTCTTATGTCTAACTAGGTCAATCAAGTACAATGGCAGTCATGTTTTTAAAGTATGGTCTCTTATCCCTATCATCTGACATACTTATAGGTTATCTGACACTTCGTCATCCACCCTAATAACACCTGACAAACTCGTACGATTATAACAAGATAGTTGCACTGTATGTATACTATGACCTCTGTTTTTCAGTTCCAGGTAGTCTACGACACAGAAATAATACAAGCAATACAAGTAGTATAGTCACCTTGTCCGTTGTATTGCTTATCATTCTTTGTCAATCAAATATTGTCCGCTGTGATCTGCTTATGCCAGTTGAAGATAGTTACACGTCTGTCTTTATAGAACGACATGTCACCTCAGGAAACCTGAACTAATCCAACTAGATGGAAAGCAGCATCAATATAACCAGCTTCCACAGCCATAATTGACTACTACGACCACTCCCCCTTAAATGAGACACTCTTGAAGAAAACTGAAAATATTATCTTTCCACTTTTTTCACAACCAGTGAATACTTTTCATTGAAGACACAAGAGATCAATGTAGGCCAGTGTTTTCTATGTAACTTCCTTGCAAACAAAAATGTTTAAAAACTGGCTGGTTTTGATTTATGGTGAATATCCTGAAGCCGAAGTGGAAGGCTCGATACAAACACCATAAATTCTGTTTGTTTGTTGTAGGGTTTTAACGTCGTTTTTCAACACAAGATAGGCTATATATAGCGGCCAGTATAAATGGTGGAGGAAGAACCCGGGAAAACCACGGAAAGAACCACAGATCCACGAGAAGCTACTGGTAAGCTTTCTCACGTACCCACATTGGCCGAGCCCGAGTCTCGAACCCACGCTGACAGAGGTGAGATGGTAGTGATCCGTAACGGTGAGCGCTTTAGACCACTCGGTCACTCGGGGCCCCTACACCATGGGTAAAAGGTGATGGAGACAAGATACATACACCACAGGTTGTTGTTGTTGTTGTTGTTGTGGGGTTTAACACCATTTTTCAGCACACGATAGGCTATACTTGGCGGCCAGTATTAATGGTGGAGGAAGAACCCGGGAAAATCCCGGAAAGAACCACCAACCCACGAGAAGCTACTGGCAAGCTTTCTCACATACCCACATTGGCCTAATCCGGGACTCTAACCCAGGCAGACAGAGGTGAGATGGTAATGATCCGTAACGGTGAGCGCTTTAGACCACTCGGTCACTCGGGGCCCCTACACCATAGGTAAAAGGTGATGAAGACAAAATACATACACCACAGGTAACAAGTGATGAGAATGCACGCAATCTATACAAAGTTTGAATGACAGATACCACAGATGTCTAATGTACCACTAAGCATTACAACCACTCCTGCTTGCACAAGTGTAGTATGAACATGGCGACAAATTCTCTTAACAAATGGAGAAAGATACGGGGAAAGAAATGACGCCATTCCCCTAGAAACGGCGTGAAATCCTCCTTGATGCTCCATCTGAATACAGACAAGAGCGATGGGAGAGTTCCGTTGGATAAATCAAGTCCTTGTTATGCTACTCGTATCTTAAGCACGATTACTGCCCGCAAAGCAAACTTCTTCAACGTATCCATGTGCTGCACGTGTTTGTAAGAATAACGTTGTCTAATATTATGTCTTCAATGGTATTATTTATTAAAGATGTAATGTTGAATGTCTTCAGCAAAGCAACCAATGAAGATGAAATCAAGACTATAACAGAATTATCCAGCAGGTGACCTAATATCTATGAATAACCTGTGAAAATATTTGAATAGTAAGATAATATGTACACGTACTATAGTGCATGGTCAACCTTGTTGCGAAATTCCAAAATAGACCGTTCTCACGACATTGAACGAACCACGCACGTGATATGTATTTACGACATGCTCTTTTTCTACGTTCAATATTACAGCACTCATTTAGGTCACAGCTTATTGGGTGTTGACAAATGTTTATTTGGGTGCATCTAAATATATCCAGGCTTGGGCGTAACTGGGGACATTCAGTACCACCTCGTTATGTCATTGAGACCAACATACTGTTTATTTTACTTCTCAGTGTAATCTAATGTAACATTTCCCTATTTACACAAAATATATAAAATATTATAAACAATTGTTTTCTTCAAATATTTTAAGGTATAAAATTCAATCGAATATATATCTGCGTGGTAATAGTTCAGCCTAGGTGTGCGGCAAGGCAATTTTGGTAAAGTGACCTGCTCTTTCTACTAAGATGATATCAGTACTTTCCCACTATATTACCTAGTAAAATATTTTATATATTTAATATCTACCTCAGGAAAGTTGCAAGTTGCAAGTTTGCGCGCTTAATAAATGCATCTTTTTACGTATCTAGCAAACTTCTTTGTTCACCTACTATAAAAAGTATGAGTGCTATTTCATGAATTTTCTCCAGTCCTTATTTTGGAAAGATGGCTATCAATTATTTTCATAACAGGGGTCACTCACTCTGTGCAGTGTGCAAATGTTTGCCAGAGCGAGAGAGACACTGCACTAGACGGAGTAACCCGAGAGTTTAACGTGATTACTGCGTTCTCCGGTAACCTTTGCAGGGAACAAGCAGTGTATGATCGTTACGCAGGAATCTTGATGACTGCTATATAACAACAACTATCAAATAACAAACAGAATATAAGACTATCCGCAGCAGTGGTATAATAATTTGGTCTTAAATAACAGCCAAACCGGGGCCTTCGTTACTTACTAAACACATTTCTATCTGGCATTGCGATAAGCAGCAGTAAACGTGCTGGAGAATGCAAGAATGGCAAAAGTGATCTTGCCTTATTTCAGTTATCACCACGCGTGTCCCTCATGAAAAACACCAATTTCGAGTTCATCTTCCTCGTACTGTTGTCAATGGCAACTAACGTGAAACTACTCTGGAGTCAGTATAAGTTAACAAATATCGTATTCACGCAGCAAGCGAATTTCCCAGTTTTAACTACAGCCGTCGTCGCATAAAAACACACAAGTGAAACCAGTTATGTAAGTATGTTTTGTTAACATATCATCAAATTTAGTGTTTGTTAAATTGGAAGAAAATAGAGGAATGAAAAACACAATCTACACACCAGGAATAATTCCAGTGTGTACGTCTGTACCAAAACTATCGATTTAGCCAGGGCCTTTTGATTGTGTCGCACTATATTACTAATGATGTAAACCACCGCGTACAAAGTCAATATATCTTTACAATTCAGGGCCTCGGTGCACAGCTGGGGTTAAAATTCGCACTTGACACATTTCTTTATCTATTTTAATGGCAGAGAGAACTTTCAAAATAATGTGATCAATTGTCCGTATATGGCAATGTTTTATGACTCACGCGCTACGTTTACGTCAGCAGTCAAAAGTGTTTTGAAATGTTAGCAAACACATTCATCCGTTGGATCCCCCAGTCACATGTGAAATTTACTTTCTGTCTGTCTGTCTGTGAATGTATGTATGTATGTATGTATGTATGTATGTATGTATGTTTGTATGTATGTATGTATGCGGCACGAAAGACGTGTATGCGTATACATATATACATACACACATACATACATACATACATACATACACTCACTTCGTAAATCAAACTGAATAGTGTAATCTGATTTAGGGTCCCCGACCTTTTGTACTGTTTGGTGCTTCCTCGGGGGTAAATGCGAAAATAGGCCGACACAGGTTACATCTAGGCCCATGGCGTGACCCTAACCTGGATGCTGAGATTTATGCTAAAATTCACAGTAATACAAATGAGACTGGTGTCAACTAATGACATGTTGTAAGACAATCAAATTGCAAGTCACTGAGTAGCAGCTGATCATCAGACAATAATAATAATAATAATAATAATAATAATAATAATAATATTATTATTTTTATTATTATTATTATTATTATTATTATTATTATTATTATTATTATTATTTTAATCCTACAATCAGTAAAGTCAAACGACAATGAAGTAGATTTATTATTTCCATAGTAAAACTAAAGTGTTGAATTTCGATTCCAAGCTAAAATACTTGAAATTACCCTTATTGAATAATAATAATAATAATAATAATAATAATACTCATCATCATCATCATCATCATCATCATCATCAAACTACACTAAGAAAAAAATGCAATTTTTAACATCTCTCTCCCTCCAAATATCCCATTCGTTTAAACAAACTTTGTGTTTATTCCATTGCAATAAAAATTGTATTCTTTCTTGCATGAAACGGTTTAGTAGGTAATGAATAGAACCCTATTCTTTCCACTGTAGTAATAACAACAATTAAAGAATTTTGTACATTATCTATCCTTCCATCCCACTATCTATCCATCTTTGTTTATCTCAATCGACTGATAGATAGGCATTTCTTCAAATAATTTTGACAAAGACCGATGTTACAAAGAAGAGATTGAATTATTTTCTTTGATAGAGGAACACAAATTTATTTTGAAAAGTGCTTGTATCTTTAGATATGTGTATTAAATTAATAGCAACTGTATGATTCATTAATCTCACAAAGTTCTTAAAGTGCTAATATGAAAGCTAAATAAGAACAAATTGCTCTGCCAATCCTTCCATCAAATCAGCTCAGATCGACTACCGTAGTTATGTTCTTGGGCAAGGCACGTTGCTCCAATTGCCCAGCGACGAAAGTTTCTAAGCGTGTTTCTGTCGAAAAACACAAAAGAAAAACAATGCCAATCCCAACATCCTATCACCACATAATAATAATAATAATAATAATAATAATAATAATCGCATTTTTCCTCACTCACCCCATACAAATTTATTTTGTCAAAAGCCAAACCTCGTGTCTTCCAAAATTAATAAAAAAGCTCATAGTCCAGTTACTCATCTATCCGCCAATTTATTGTATCCACCCAAGGTCACTCACTCTCTAACTTATTATAAGAGCAACTAACCATACAATGTTTCGTGCCTGATTGAGATTTGGAAGTATTCGTAAGAGACCGAGATGGTTTGTTTCTAAAACCCTGATGAGAGGAAAACTTACTGACCAAGGAAACTTTGTGAGTAACGGAATACTTGTCAGATATACGAGCAGTATCTTCCAAAGTTCCTAACGTTTGCTCATCACGATAGGTCTTGACATCACTATGTATGTAAGTCTTGAAATCTTTGACTAATATGAGTTGTTTAAGGTTGTTATAATCTTTACCAACCGTTTAGATGCACACCAATCAAATATTTGTTATTTTTCCCTAGCAAACGCATGGGTTTGGCTACTTTGGTTTTAAAAATTTATTAACCTCTGACGAAATGCCTCATGTACAAAATCAAATGATACATTCCTTAACTATGTCATAAAATTAGCACTTTCGTGCGACAGTGTAATGTAGACTTCACGAGCGTTGCCAATAAGTACAGTCTGTAATAACAAAGCTCAATGCGCTATTGACTTGTTCGAATTCCCCGAATTTTTTCCCCTCAAAATGAATAAAATATTGGTCTACTTCATTCTCTTTAAAAGGTGGCACTAACCTAACATTTTGGTAACGTCAAAACCTAAACTTTCGTCAGAGGAGTGCTTTCGTCAGGGGAGTGTTTTCTGCTAGTCAGCTCTAATTCATTTAATTTCATTTGCATTTCAAGTTCTTCTGTTTGCATTTGCGTTTTCATTTGTCTTTCCGTTTTCTCTTTTTGCTGTTGCATTTCCATTTGCATTTTTTTGTCTTCTTTCTGGTTTTAAATTTGCATTTTCATTTCTCTTTCCTCTTTCTCTTTTTGCATCTGGATTTGTATTTGCATAGCTCTTTCTTTTTCTGATTTCCATTACTTCTTGTCGAAGCTGAATTTTGTAAAATTCTCTTTCTGGATTTGTATTTGCATAGCTCTTTCTTTTTCCTGAGTTTTGATTTCCATTACTTCTTGTCGAAGTTGAATTTTTATAAATTTGGGATATTATCAAGCTTTTTGTTTTTTTTTTTAAATAAAAAGTTTAAATCTAGTATTTTCATTTCTGAGCTAAAAAGAGATTTACTAAATGAACTCAAAGCACTTGTACCCAAAAAAATCTACCTTTCCAGCAAGTACTGGACCAAAATATTTTTATGTTCTTGTTTTACCAAAGACGGTTTTACGTCAGAGATAGAATAGTGTTTGGCAAGCCCCAGTAACTCGCCCTGTTTTGCACACCAAACCTTTCCTTTGTCGGATTAGAAAAAAAGCTCTCCATTCTAAAAGACATTGTGAAAGCTTTACCAGGGATTTACAAAAGTCCAAAACAAAATGATGACTGTTACCCTTGTCTTGCAGAAAGGAATTTGGTAGTGGTAGAAGACACGCCAAAATATATTATTTTAATTACTTGAACAGCTTCTAAGCTACAACCCAAACATGAAGAATAAAACTAATCTTTTAAATTGGATCATGCAAGTGTGTTATATTACATGATATTAGGTCATGATGCATGAATATTAATTTTTATTTCACTGTCTTTGAAAACTTGTGAGCTACAGGCTAGACTAAAAAACAGAAAATGTTCATTTACGGTCTAAACCTTGATAAATATACTATGGAAAAAAATAATACATTCAGAAGGTATGATTTGAAAATAAATTTAATTAGACTACCTTTAATGACTTTAGAGTTACAGTCCTCATATAAAATGTGACTAAACTTCACAATGACTTTGATCTTGTTGATACACCCTCCATCTCTGATTTTACATGAGAACATTTAAATCAATTATCCTTAACAAAAGTTCTGGGTGAGAGTTTGGACACAACAAATGATATTGACCTGAGAACTGAGACTTGGCCTTACATATAGGTCCATTAAAACACCAAGCGACAATATCAAACAGCTATAGCACATTTTATATCTATTATTTTATTTAAAAGTTTGCAAGTTACAGCTCCAAACAAATTTAATACCATCCACCTCTGACCTTCAACTGAGAACAATGAAAGTGGCAAATTTTACACCCTTGCTTACATATAGGCAAAACCAATTTTCATATCACTAATTCTATCAAACCAAGAGTTACAAACAGCACACTAAATGTAATCTTATTCTTTGAATCTTACCTTCAAGAAGACATCCTTTTAACCTTCAAGATCACACTCTTTAGTTCCTACGTGTAAATTTTCAACACATCATCCAGTCAAAAGGCCAGTTTCAGTAAACCTTTTCAGCAGAACCAATATGGAATTTTTGTACAAAATTACACAAGTAAGCATTCACGCGGATTCCACATTTACTTCAAGAAGCATGTGGATAGCCTCATGTATATATATATATATATATATATATATATATATATATATATATATATATATATATATATATATATATATATAATATGTACGCTGTATCAATGATATACTACAAGATGAATAAATTTTTCATTAAAAGGAAGTGAGGCTTGCCGAGTTTCCTTTCATTCAAAATTTTATACAAAGAGTGGTATGTCATTGATACAGCGTACATACAGTACATATATTTTATAATATCACATACAAATACATATATTTGCACTTTGAACGGAGCTACGATCTACTACAGGCAGCTGTGTATTGACCACGTGAATGAACTTCTCACATCTCCGAGTGTGTCAGCTACAAAATGTAGTTCTATGCCTTTTGTGGCTATTCACAATCACCTTTGCATATTTATAAGTTGATTGTTTTCTTTTTTAGTTTCTATTTTTCTTCACATTGATTGAATCAATATGATCCACACTTATGATTTAAACATGAAAGATGGGTTTAATTAATAGATGTAGAGCACTACAAACACTTGGTTAGCTACGCCATTCACCTACCGGCTTATGGAAATTAATGTGGAATAGAAAGTAAGCGAAATGACGAACCACCAAGAGGTAATTAAAATATTTTAATATATTTACAGCTGATCCATAAACTCTCTCTCTCTCTCTCTCT